>OY757187.1:22296131-22356131 GCA_963583895.1 Melanophora roralis | reverse complement strand
TGCATCCCTTAAGAGAAAAAGTAATTGAAAAGGAAAAATAAGACATCAAGTAAAGAGAAAAAGAAGTGATAAAAACAAAAAAAAAGGAAAATAGTAGAAAAGAGGTAACAATTTAAATTCCGTTGCGAAAACGACCCTACCACTGCCTAACCTGATTCCCATGATTAACCAGTTTGCAATGCAAAACATTGCTAATTTCTTCGTGGAATCTTTTACCCAATCACCTGACCCTATGGTTCTGCAATTTCGGGCAGTGACAGATAATATGTTCTATCGTCTCTAAATCTTCCTTTTCCTGATACTTCCTTTGATCCCATTTGTTCGTTATATCACTGACCGGACAGTGCCTAGCTATGTCCCCTGTTATTATGAACCTTAGGCCTGTTCTCCTTAAATTCATGAGCAGCCTGTGCCTGCTGAGTTAATCCTTGGCTACAGAGCCCGGGCACCCAGCATTCACTCCTGTTTCCCCTCTGAAGATTTTTCATGTCAAGCATCCATATTCTTATTTTCCTATAATTATTCTTACTTGTGGTCTAACAGCGTTCCCCTTATATTTAACATCTAGGGCCGAAGCACTACGAGCAAACTTGTCGAACAAGCGAAAGGATGTTCATGCTTAATCAGGAAGTGATTCTTAGGCGATCATTGCAATTAAGAGTGGGCTTGAAACTATTACTTTCAAACGTTAAAAACAAATTTAACTAAAATTGATTTTGCAACATAAAAGCCTTAATAAAAAGAACGCAAACGAAACATAATTATTTTATTAGACAGACTACCTGCATAATATTAACTGTGCCCCGATTTATCATTCCCGAGCTGTATTTACTAAACTAAAGCACTTTGTAAAACAATACAACATAATTGTTTCGTTTCCCTCATTATAATATATTCAATGGATTTATGCACATATGCATATGAAGGTGCATATGTATATGTGAGCATATATGCGTTGGTGAGAGCAAGTATAATATTGTTTGTGTAAGTGTATATTTTGCAGTGGATGAATGGATGGACGGTTGGATGAACGAATAGAATATTTATTTTAGAGAATAATTTTAAGAATTTATCTGCAAGAACTAATAAAGGAAACAAAAATCAAAACAACTATAGAAGAACACATACCAACTTGGGTTAAGCAAAAATAAAAGGAGAACTAATAGGCAGGCACGCACATTCTAAAATTAAGAACAAAATCAGTGTTGCCGATTAAGAAGCAACAATCTAAAAATGCATTTCAAAGTATCTTATAGTATTAGTGTAAGGTTTTAAATAAAAAAAAGCGTTTTATCTTTGCATTTAGCGAAATTACGGTTTGTCGAATGAAAAACACTGTAATTACATCCGCCGTACCGCTATTTAATGGCAGTCTCGAAATCGGTGAAGTATGCAAATTGTGCACAATGCTCTCAAGAGCTATCTGCGTCCAGATTGTCTTCCTGGCCAAAACCACTTTTGAAAAGGGAGCTTATGCAGGCGATTCGTTAAGCTTTACAACAAATTGTCCAGGAAATTTTAAATAGATTTCTTTTTTAAATAGAAAAATACGTACATACATGTAAACGGTACTTATAAAGGTCAATATAATTTGTCGGTAAACATGCTACAGAAGGTTTAGTGTTACCAGTTACTAATTTAAAAAATAATTTCTTCATGCTTTCAAAACCATGAGAACCTAAAAAGCTTGCCTTAGAGCGTATAAGCGTTGAACAGTAATATAGAATACGTTCAAAAGTCTCTTTTTCCCCGGCTCTTTTAGAATGACTTTCATGGTAAATGTGCAGCTGTCTTACGTAAACCAGTTTAATTATTTGTTCCCTGCACGTCTGGACAATTAAGGATCACGTGATAGCTACGGAAATTGCTTTGATCGTCGCCTGTAATACAGTAAACACACTAAGATATAAATTCTCAATTTGGGAGAACAGAAAGGTTTTTAGGACTCACTCAAGCCTAGTTCTAGACTGCAGCTTTCCTCGCCCCTTTAATCTAAGAAACATTCTCAAAATTTTTGAGTTGCATTTATGTTAAAAAAAAGGCGCATACATGTTTAAAACTAAATCCCAGTGCGAATATCTTTTTACAGTTTTGGTTAAGTTTGATTTCCTGTATAGAACTTATGAATATAAAAGCTAAAGTAAGTTGTAAACCGATCGCAATTAAATTGGGCACAATGATTGAAATCATGTGTCTAGGATTTAATTGAAGGCACTTATAGAATATTTCAGGAGCTCATTTGTATGGAAGCTTGAAAAGAACACATTCAGTTGATTAATATTTTAAAGGTTTCCTCATTATTTTATTACCATTAACAAAATTTATCCTATTATCCTGAAGGCTACCACCTGTACTTTTATCACAAGCCAGATAGACGGACGGACATTACTTAATAGATTAAGTGGGTGATCACTATGCTTTCGGTATATGTATACATATGGTGGGTGGTCGTACTTTTACCTTTGGGCGCTACAAATATCAACTCTAGGTGGTGCAGGTTGTAAAAATAGAAAAAATATTTGTTTTTAAAGCTTAAGTTTTCCTACTTAAAATGCTTAAAAAATTTTTTATGTACAACTTTTGTTTAGTATTAAAGACTTGACTCTTTTAAACAAATTTTCGATTCCGGCAACACTTACTTGCACACCATACGCAAAACGGTCAATTATATTACAACATACCCACACAAAGATGCACACCTCAATACAGTCAAACATACATAAATACATTTTAGTTTATGCATGTATTTACGCACATTAGCATAAAAAAGAAGCGTCTTCTTTGATTGTTTTTAATACCTTTCACATAGTGATAAGAGTGTATCGGTTTACCATTCCGTTTGTAATTTCTACAATACTTGCGGCTCCATAAAGTATATATATTCGGGATCCTTTAAACTATCCAAGAAATATCGCTATATATATATATATATGTATATAGCGAAATCGGTTAACTACCTACCGATATACATGTATGTTAAATACTCGGATTACGCATTTTTTAAGACAAAATCCGTGCATATATTTCTATAAATTTCAGTAAATACAGCTACTGTTGGAACTGATATCTCTCGGGCGGGAAGCTTAATTGCTTGCGATAGAAGCAAGGAAAGTGGTGGCCCCTTACAGTTGCATAAATTTTATGAAATTTTTTAGGCGCTGCATTTAGGAAACTGTCACAGTTATCGACTTCAAACCTGCTGCAGAGTACTTCCAGTAAAATGTGTACATTTTGAAAATAAGATAGTCCGATAGGAGTAAGGAAAACGGTAGCCTCCAAATAGACCATTTTTATAAAATTTTTTATACACTATATTTCGAAAACTGTTGGAACTATCTACCTTAAACCTGCTATAAAAAAGTTCTGCTATGATTTTTATACGCACACCCAATACGGTTGTGCAGATGTTTGTAACGCCCATAAATAATTGTCTGACACCATTTTTAAATATACCGATCGCCTCAAAACTACTTTCTGAGTCGATTTAAGCATCTCCGTCCGTCCGGCTGGGTGTCCATGTATTTTTGCAGTCAAAATACAGGCCGCAATTTTGGAGATATTTTGATGAAATTAGGAA
This sequence comes from Melanophora roralis, assembly GCA_963583895.1. Taxonomy (NCBI): domain Eukaryota; kingdom Metazoa; phylum Arthropoda; class Insecta; order Diptera; family Rhinophoridae; genus Melanophora; species Melanophora roralis. The sequence goes on along the minus strand of OY757187.1, from coordinate 22,352,554 downwards.
CAGATAAGTTTTTTTGTCACTGGAATTAAGCCTATTTTTTGTGGTGATGATCGGTCCATTTTTTGACATAGCCTCCATACAAATGCCCTCCCGGAATAAGAATTACGGGCTATAGCTGAATCAAATATTAATCTATTTTGACAAAATTTTGCAAATGTATCTTATTTTATGCCACCATCTATTATACTGAATACAAATGTTATCGGCTTATTTTTTCATATAACCGCCATACAAATGTGGTGTACGGTATAGTATGGTTGGCTTAGGGGCACGGGGAGTAGTACCGCCCATACCAGCCGGTAAAATTTGTTAAGTTTTCTTTTTCAAAAACTCGGATGGCTATCGACCTCAAGCCCCCCAAAAGTGATTTTATTATGATATTTACAGTTTGAAAACCAAACCCAATGTGAAGGGTAAATAAGATTCGGCACAGCCGAATACAGCGCTCTCACTTGTTTTTACATTTTATTGTTTTTATGCTGCCGTTGTGTTGTTATGAATTGTTGATGTTGCTAGTTGTTGTTGTAGTCATGTTTAAAAAGCATGTTGCACATGAGTTGTGGGTAGAAGTTTTTGAAATATTTTTTTTGTATTCCGTTTTGAGATGTCAATGCAACAAGACGCAAAACGGACTCTTTCCTCTTAAAAGAAAAAAATTCCAGAAGCAAAATATAAACAAACAAAAATTCAACGAATTTGAAGCATTTTTAAAGAAGGCGCCAAAATTAAAAAAAAAAGATTTTTAAACTTTAAATAATAAAAATAAATTAACGTAATAACTAAAACGTGATTAAAATATAAACACTAAAATATATATAAACAATTAGTTGGTGGATTGGATTGAATTGTCATTTAAACTAAAATTATTTTTAAAAATTGGTATTTCCTTGTGCAGAGAAAGTTTTTATTTTTATTTAATTTATCTTAAAGGCCAAAAAATAAAGTATTTAAGTTAAAAATAATAGTGTTACCTTATTGACAAAAAATTTATATATAAAAAACATTAAAAAAAAACTTAAAATAATATATTTACTAAACAGAAAGCATAACACAAAAGTTCTTAAGTGCAATTTCTCTACTTAGATTAAATACAAACAGAAAGAAACATACAAAATGTTTGTTACAGTGGATAATGCAACAAATACATTTTTCTCAGGTAATTAAAAGATTCGTATTAAAAATACCTTTAATTTAGGGTCAGAAAAAACCCCAATATAAAAATATTTCAGGTTAAAACTTTAAAACAACATTTTACTACAAAAGCGTTTAGCGATCATGGTTAGCATCCTTAAAATTGTAAAAATATCAATGAATTTATTTGCTCGTCATTATTTTCTTCTCGAAAACTCTTAAAATGAACATCGTAAAACGGGATTAACTAAAAAGTGTAGTAATGTTTTTAGACAAATATGTATTTGACAAATGTGAGTGTATAACTTAAGTATGGGTTAATTACCCATTTTAACTTAAAAGAAACTCGCAAAACTCTCTCGTCAATTCATCGTTTAACGCAGGGATTGTCAAAATTCTCATTTAATGAAATGCGTCTGTATTGGATAAGAGAAAATTGCCCAGCAAACAAAAAACTAAGCATTGCCAATGTGATGAATTTTACTTTTTAAAGCAAAATGGAAATGAACTTAAAAAAAGTTATTAAAATTAAATAAAAAATATGCCTCAGTTATTACAGAATTAGACAATTTTTTTTCACACATATTCCATTGGGCGAGTTTAATTTACAGTTAAAACTTAAAAAATTAAGTGTATTTAGGTATTATAAATTAAGTTTTTCTTGTTTTCTTTGTTTTAAATGTTTGGTAACATAAAATGTATTGCATGTTACCAAAAGCATTTTTAATGACAAAACAAAAATTTTTATCTTCCATTATACTATTTTGTTTGCTGGTTTATTTTGAAATTAAATCAAAGCTGAAAAAACAACAAAGCTGAAAAAAAAAACAGTAAGCATCCGCCCATGTGCACTCGTTAACACTCAATTAACGACTGAAATCAAACTGAAATAAAAGAGAACAAGCGTCGGTGTGAGTTTGTTTTTATTGTTTTTGTAGCACAATTGTGCACTAAAAATGAATTTTTGACAACCATTGGTTTAACGTTTGTGCAAATAAAAGCCGAAGTTCTCTGCAAACAGATTTTGCATACACACACATAAATAACAGACAAATTTTGAAATTTTTTTATACATCAAAACCAACACACATATTTATTGGTTTCCTGCGACCTTTTATAATGTTCAGTAATGGTTGTTGTCCTTATGACCTCATGCAGTCTTATCTAATCTAGTCAGCGAGTAATTGGCAAATATTTATCTAAATGAGATTAGGATGTCAGACAGGATAATGGAAAATTATTTTGTTCATTAGCGTGCGTAAAAAATATATAAGTTACAAGTTTTCTAATGTTTTTTTAATCGTGATGGTGTTTTACATTTTTTAGTTAATTATCCTGTTCAAGGGATCAATGTCAGCTATTACAAGATAAATTTTATTTCAATTCTTTCTGGTTTAGGTTCTTGTTTGTCAAATTTTTTTTATTATAAAAAATAAACTTCTTAAGAATGTTGGCAAAAAATTCGGTCTCAATCAACACATGGTGCTGTAGACTTTTCTTAAATACTAATGAGTTAAACAGATAACATTTACAGTCAAGAACTAACTTTCGATCAAAAAGCGCTCAACATCTGCTGTTGAGCAATTTAATTCTGACGGGTGTGACCATTTTACTCATACTTTGCTTATAACTAAAATATTTTAACCTAAAAAAGTGATGATTGCCCCGAATAGCACGTTTACGTTTAATAATAGATATACATTGAAGGAACATTATTTTTGCTCCAAATGGCCACTAGAAGACAGTGACAGGTATAACCCAAGAAAGTTTTAAGGAATTTTTCTACCAAAAACAATTTTTCCTAAAAAAAATAGAAAAAACAGAAAAGCAAATTTTTTAGAACATGAACATTCTAAACTCTTGCCAAAGTAATTCAAATCAAAAATAAATTTTTTAACGAATAAGAAAACGATTTTTCCCCCATATATGCAAAACACACACATTCATTCTCTAAGTGTAACATCATATCCTTTTTTATTTTACACTGAAACTCCCCAAGAAAATCTCAAAAATCCAAAACAAGGATATAAAAAATTGGATCTCAAATTCTTCTTAGGGATTTTAATTATTTATTAAATTATTAGCTTCCTCAACAACAAGACAAGTCTTATACAGAAAAAAATGATTTAACTGTTCACTTAATTTTATAAATATTGTTTTTGTTTTACTAATTGTATGTGAATGTTTTTTAAAAATTTTCTTTAAAAGAAAATAACAAATTTAAAAGCAAAACTTATAATTTTAAACAAAAAAAAAAAACGCAAATATAAAAACAGATAATCTTTATTCATGTTTTACAGTTTTTTTTTCAAATATGATTATTTGACACAAATAATAATATTTATGTCGAAACAATAGGTGTGTTCAATTACTTTTCAGTAAATATTTGCAACAAGAAAGTAAAAATAACTGTGGAGATAATTCTCAAAAATGTTAAAAAGTAAATGAACGCTTTAGCAGCAAAAATTAGCAAAAAATATATTTTGTTATTTTAAATTCGTTTAGAAAACATTTTTTTTATGGATAAACACCAAACAGCTGTTTCAAAATTAATTGCAAGTAAAAATTTCACTTGTAAAAATTTGTAAGAATTTTTTAACGTTTCAATTTTTTATTCTCTTTAGACGCTCTCTTCATAGTAACAGTTGTTACAAATTTGTAACAATTTGTGGGTTATTGAACATAGCTAAAAAGGACTACTTTCAAATAACTTATTTTACAGATATACATACATAATTTTTTATTTCTAATCCTTGTTATATAAAAGATATTCTAAATGTTCTAATATTCTTAAAAGTCATATATAAACAAACAATAGCGTAAATATTTTTCAATGTATTTTTCTTAAATGAATAAAATTTCCTTTTCTGTCTCTTATTTTCTTTAAAAAAACCCGCAAATATGTAATTTTCAAAAATCCCCAAATTTAGGTCAAAAATGGTCCAATCGCCAAAAGCCTATTTTTGCCGTCAAAAATCGTCAAAACGACGATAAATCATCAAATAAAGCAGCTATGGCTGTTACTTGAAGATATAAAAGATTAATCACTCTTTATGAAAGATAATTATTTTCATCATCACACTGGTCTTTTAAATACCTTTTTTACCTTGTATTACAATAAGTAAAAGGGTTTACTCAAATTATCGGAATTTAATATTCTGTTCACATCTTAAACGACTTTAAAAAACTCAATATTTGTTAATATTTCCATTACATATGAATACCATTATAAAGTTATTTTTGACCAGATTTTAGGTTAATACCTGTTATAGTTTAGAGGTATAACGAGTCAAAAATTTTATAGAATAATTCTTTTGGTATCGGAGGTACTATTCTTCAATAGCTAATCTTAAAAACTTTGTTCTAAAATGCAAATATTTAAATGAAAGTACCTTTTTTAAGTTGCAGAGTTATTAAACCTTGCGGGACATCGCGTTTTAAAAATTTTATTAACTTGGCCGGTTTGTATTAAGGATACCTATTTTCATACTCCTGCTTAAACAATTTTTTTTTCGAATTGTAGAGAATGTAATAAATTAGCTAAATGTCAGACTGAAAGTTAAAAGTTTTGGATGATATGTACGATTGTACCCCAAACAATGGGTTATTTTAGGTTGTTTCTAACTTATAACTCGGCTCGTTGCAAATCGATCTTGTTGTTTTAAAACAAGTAAGAGCTCTATTTTCGGCTGTGCCGAATCTTAGATACCCTACACACTGGATATTTGAAACCCCGAACCTTTTTTTATTTTTACCCGTTTTTTTATTTATGAAATATTTTTAATTTTTCAATATGGGTCGGTGTCATATTTTAACCCTCTTAGGGTAATAAATGCAGATGTAGGGGGTTTTACCTGAATTTTTTCAAATCTTGTAGGGGCTTTTACTCTTATAATTTTAAATTTTGTATGGCAACCCCCTTAGGTGATTGAGATAGGCGGTAAGTATGTTCTAGGAATATGTTTAGGGAAAAAATAAGTAGGGGTCTGTAATACATTTTGTCCCTCTAGGGGCGACTCCGGGGAAGTTGAAGGTGTTTTTACCTTGTTTTTTTTTTTAATTTTGTATAGCAACCCACTTAGGTGATGGAAAAAGGTGGTAAGTAAAATCAAGGAACACGCTTAGGAGAAACAACTAATGGGGGTCTGTAATACATTTTATTCCTCTAAGAGCGACTCCGGAGAAGTTGTAGGGGTTTTAACCCTATTTTTTCAAATTTTGTATGGCAACCATGTTAGGAGCTGGAGATAGAGAGTAAGTATGTTCCACAAAAATTTTTGTGAGGACAAATTAATTGGGGTCAGTATTACATTTTACCTTTGTAGAAGAACCTTGAAGGCTTTGGGAGCGATTTTAAAAAAAATTTAAAAAAAATTTAACTTTGTAGGGCATTCCTGCTAGGCGGCGAAAAAAGAGCAGGTTTTTTCAAAAAAATGTTCGTGGGTAAAAATTAATGGGAAGCTGTTTAACATTGCACATTGTATGGGGCAACTCCGAGGCAGTTGTAGAGGTTTTAATGTACAAGTTTTAGAGAAATAAACAAAGGTAGTCTTGATTTTTGGCTTATATCTCGTTTAGTTATCATGCGATTTTGCTGGGTTGCAATAGCAATTTTCTTGCAGATATTTCTGATATTTTGATACTGCTTACGGGTCTATGCGACATCGGGGGGCTTCAGAAAGTTGATTTTAACCATAACACGGACAGATGGACATTATTAAATCGACTTCTCTATCATAAGGGGTCGCAAATGGATAATAAAGAAATTACAAACGGAATGACCAAATTTTTGTATACCCTTATCACTTTTGTGAAGGGTATAATAACAATCATCTTAAAAATATTTTTTTATTTTTGATATTCCCTGAGCATTCTTGTGACATAAGTAAGTATAGTTGTACTAAATTATGGTACTTCGTCTAAAACAATAAAATATTTTTTCTGATTTCAGAACTCACAATGATGGAATCGCAAATAAAACACGAGTCTAAATTTATTTATTTTTTTTTTTTTATCGAAAATTATGGCTGAAAACACTCAGCAACTAAAAATTTTTAAAAACTTCAAAAATAACCTAAGTGCAAAACAAATTGTTATTTTCTTGTATACCAGTGTTATTTTGACTTCTTTTTCAAAAAAATGGAGAACAAATATATTAAAATTACAATTCTTTTTATTAATAAAAAAATCCCTCTCTAATACCGTCACTCTGTTGTAAGCATTAATTTGATTTATGTATGTTTGACTCGTCACATTGTTTACAAAATTCAATTAAAAAAACTCTTATTGTTACAACTTATTTTTACGCACTTATTGTATTTATCTGGATTTGAATATAATAAAAGTTTCCGGTTAATAATGTGTCCAAAAAAATGGTCACTTTTGAAAAGAGGCGGAAATAACTATTAAAACATTAATTTGTTGTCTATGGTTTTGATTTTTCTTTCCTTCGATAAGCATTCTCGCTTGTTATCTTATCTTCCCTCTCCCTTCCTCCCTTAATGATCAAATATAAATTTTGTCTGTTTGTTACAATTAATTTTGTTTTAAATATCAATGGGCATATGCATACGTTAATGCATACAGTGCTCCTGCATTTAATAACTCTAATAGTGCAGTTACTGTGACAGTGCGTATTTATAGGGGCAGTTATTCAAATTAATGTAAACTTTTTAGGGCATATCCGAAAAAAACTTACAATTTCAAGTAGACCTCAAATACTGATTTTGTATAAAAATTTTGTTATAAAAACTTATTTCAAATTAAAGAACTTTTTTCAAAATTCCCCTTTGATTTTTACTGTATTTATGTGTTATTTAAAGAATTTAACCATCTCTCATAAATATTCTTTTGTGTCATTGCAAATTTAACGAAAAAATTTAAAAAAAGTTTTGTTTTTTTATTTTTATTTTATTTTACTTTGTATATCTGAGAGTAGTTAAATATTTGTTTATTTGTCGCATAAAATAAAACTATTAAATCAAATGTCAAAAAGTGTTTATACATAGTTTTTCAAAAACTATCATAGCTATAGCCTACTGACAACAAAGCTAGATCGGATCACTGGGAAAAAATACCAATGAACGGTTTGTAAAGATTCGTCACAGCCGAAAAAAGCATTTTTACTTGTTATAACCTTTAACAGGGTATATATTAGTTTGTCGCTCCGTTTGTGATTTTTTTACAATATTCTTTTAGATATCATATGAAGTTTATATATTTTCTGAATAACTATAGATATGGAAGTCGTTTAAGTCATGTCCGTCTGTTAAAATCAAATTTTCAGAGCCAAGTGAAATTCGACAGGTCACTATTTTATCTTAAACTATCAGGAATATTTCGAAACAAAATGCAGTTTTATATCATTAAGATCGGGTTACTAGGGACCACGGTATAATCAGAATCCTAAGAACCTAATTAGGGCATTTAACAGTTTGTCGTGCCGTAATTTTACAATGCTCATTTGCGACCTATTAAAGTGCATGTATTTTAAGTAAGTCCCAGGCCGTCTGTTAGGTTTTCCGGAGCCAAGACAAACTATGCTTTGATGCAAAACTATCAAAAATATTTCTACACAAACCCCTAGTAATTATCAAAAAGATCGATAAACTACGGATCCCTAAAATAATCAATTTTTTAATATAAAATCAACGGTCCGCCCAGCGCGCTAAATTGGAGAAAACATTTTTTAGATAGAAGCAAGGGGAGTAAGGCCGTCCTAAAATTGCATAAGTTTTATGAAAATTTTTATGTTTTACATCAAAAAAATTATAAAAGCTATCGGTTTCAAACCTGCTACAGAGTAGTTCTCGTAAAATGTGTACAGTTTGGAAAAAATTCAGTTTTGAAAAAGTATGAAGGATGCGTGGGGGAGGGGGGAGGTGGTAGCTTTAATGCACATAAACCATTTTTACAAAGTTTTTTAAACATTTCATCTCGCAAACTGTAACATTTATCCACTTAAAATTTACTAAAAAGTAACAATAACGAAACTTTGAAAAAATGCAGGGGAGCGGTAACCAAAAGAAAATTTTTATGAGCTTAATCTCGGTAGCTGCAACAGATATCGACTTTAAATGTTCTACAAAGTAATTAAAAAATATTACCAACATTTTGAAAAAAGAAATTTTGTCTGATCGAACAAGGGGAGCGGTAATCCCAATAAAAACAAACCACTTTTATGAATTTTTTCAAACGCTATATCCTAGAAACTGTTAGAGCTATTGGCTTCAATTTTATTGTTATTATTTTTTCATTTTCAAAGAAAATTTGTTTAGCTGAAATCAAAGGAATTAGCATTACTTATACATGCAGGCGGTTTTAATTGAGTTTTCTTTTTCAAAAACTAGAATAGCTTTCGACTCCAGACCCGTCACAAAGTAATTTTTTTATAAAATTTACAATTTGAAAATATTTTGGACAAATCAGATTACTGTGGTGCTATATTTTCGTAATTCGGAGTCGGATCTTAAAGTATGCTTTGGCTTCGGTACATTTATTTACCCAGGCCTCAGGTTGATCAAATAATGTTACATATGCTGAAGACCTTATGGAACTTATTATTTAATAAATTTTATTGTGGATTTTATTAAAAATTATTCTACCTAATTCCATGAAGATTGGTCTGTTTTGCATCTTATCTATCGTAATAGGTATTTACCCGAAAATATAGTTTTGTGGTTCGAAAAATTTTTATATTAAAAAAATAAGTCGCTCGGGAATCCGTATATATTTTCCACAGGTTCCACATAAGCCTAACTCCTGTACTCGCCTTAACCCAGCATACAGTTTGAAAAATTGTAATACTTAGCACAAAAAAATTGTAGTGTTGGGGGTATTATATGGTAGAGCGTGGCCGACTATAACTTTCTTACTGATTTTGTATAGTTTTGTAATGATTTATTGTATTTACCTTATAAAGTGACAAAATAAGTTTATTTACAGTTAACTTAATTTTAGCAGTCTTAAATTTCTATATTTCCTTTCTCGCTTTCAGATAATCCCTATTATTTTTACAATGATCCCAAGTCGCCGCGAACGCCCGATTCACAAACATCTAACAAAAGTTTTTCCATATTCAAGAGACGTAACTCGAAAGGCAGTAGCCCACGTGTATCATTGCCCGAACAAACACGTCTTATAACTTCTGCTAATCTGGATACGGCCGCTACATTAACTTTAGGAAGTCCGCGTGCCAGCTTTGGCTTTACACATGTAAGTAAATATACATAGATTTAGAACAGTGTTCCCCAAAAAGTCGCACGCGTGCTAATATTTTCTGAGCATTGAAGAGAGTAAGAATGAGAATAATAAGTTTTGTAGTCTCTTGTACCAGACGACCAGTGTGGCCACCTAAGATTTTTCAACTGTTTGATAAATTAATTTTTAACTGTTAAATGCTTGATTTAAATTGCAGTTTTCATTTTCTTTAAAAAAATAATTAAAAACAAAAACGGAAGTAAGCTGTGTAAGTGATAAGCATATCGAAGATCTTCTCCGCATAAAACGTAGTCAACATACAATAAATATCTATGACGTTATGTAGAATTTTATAGTAAAGCAAAATTATTTCGCATTTATAAAACTTTTTTTAACATAACTGGCTTGATTTTGGATATTACAAACCAAAATATTTTTAATGCAATTCTATTATATTTTTAACTTTTAACTATGGTCACCTTTGTGTCATAAGAGAAAAATAATTTCCGCTCAAAAACAAACAAAGAACAAAATCATAACATGAAAATGTATGCGTTTGGGGATCACTGATTTAGACAGAAAGGAAAAGCAGAGAAGACAAATAAACAAAACAACAAAACTCGCAGCATAATTTAGTATTTAAATTGCCATAAATCATTAAACTGTGTAACAGTCAATCAAAATATAAAAAAAACTAATGAACTTCCTCTCATAATTTTGGTTTGTTTTTTTTTTAATTTAGCAATCTTTTGAACTGCAGCCATTGATGTTGCAACAACAACAACACCAACAGCAGCAGCAACAACAACTGTCGGCACAATTGCAAACACAAATTACTGCTTCATTACACCAAAGACGTCCACGTTCCTCTAATTCACATTCGGAAACATATCGCGATCGTTTAGGTTCCTGTAATGAAACATCAAATCAGCACAGATTTGAACATGATGATGCTTTTAGCACAACATCATCGCCAAGGTAAGTACAAGAATTAGAATATTAAGAACTTGTACATACATATGTTTGTGTGTGTAAATATGTTTGGCATTAGTCCCTTGATCATTTTTAATGCAGCTGTTGACATTTATTTTTTTTTTTTTTGTTGCTTCTTTTTGTTATTTTACAAAAATAACTAATCGTGCAAAAATTAAAAGTATTTAAACAAATATGTTTTCTGTTTACATTTCCTTTTTGTCAATAAAAGCAAAAATCATCAACAACATCATCATACGTTGCCCTCAATGGGCGTACGACGTCATTCGTTTGGTAATTGGCGTCAGGCAAGCGAACGCCATGGTTCTCATAAGAACACTGCTGCAACTCTAACGACCAACGATGAAGTACCACAAATGATGGCACCACGACCACCAGTATTATCACCAAATAAATATAAAGGCTCTCATAGGCGAAGAGGTAAGTCTTGTTCTTTAAGTATATTCAGAAATACATAATAATAATAATAATAATAATAATAATAATAATAATAATAATAATAATAATAATAATAATAATAATAATAATAATAATAATAATAATAATAATAATAATAATAATATTAAGGTCAAAAAACACACACTCTTTAAACATAAATTATTTTAAAAAGCTAAAAGTTATTTACTTTTGTGTCTAATTGTGTTTTCGTTACCATTTTAAAGTGCACATATTTTAAAAGCTTAACTCACCCTGTCACAATAATTACACATTTTCGTAAAGAAAAGAACACATTTTGGAAAAAAAACCGAACACACTGTTTAAAACTGCAGTGATGCCCATTTGAACCATCGTTTTAAATTTAAGGTTAAAACTTTCCTTCTTCAGAATAAAATATAAGCAATAAAATTTTACCTAAGCAACTTTGTTAACTCCAAATCACTTTCTACATGTCTCATAAAATTTTCTTTAATAAATTTTATTGTCACTGTCAAAAACTACGCTCAACCTGTCATATTTTAAATTTAATTACATGGTATATTGATAATGTCTGCAAGTTTTTCTATTTCACATATTATACCATAATTTAGGGCAAAATATTAGGTGAAAGCGCTAAAACAAAATAATAAAACTTATCATAAGGGAATATTGATATTGGCTGAATTATTTATCATCGCACAGCGAGACACATTAAACGTTGACATACGGGTAGATCTTCCTATGTAAAAATTGGGATTTCGGGAAACTCAAACGCTTAAGGGATAAAAAATAAGTTAAAAATCACTCTCTCCTACATATACTTTACACAATAGAAACAAAATTTAAAAAGTATTGCATTCTACTCAAGAAATAAATAGAACCGCGTCTGTCGTCATTCAAATTGTTAGATATTAAGTTTTTACCCCTTTAAGGGTATTTTTGTAACTTCTGAACTAATAAAAATAAAACGTTTAATAGATCTTCAAAACAAAAAATATTAATATATTTTTGTATTTTTTTTTAGTTTTGGTTATGAGAAATATTAACATGTAAAAATTGTGTTTTGGTACTTTTGAAGTACTTTTTTGCACTTCTGAACTAATTAAGATACAAAAAATGTTAAAAGTCTTGTACCCTACGGACTGAAAAAGAGGAAACTATTATATATTTGCATTTTAAGGTACTTCTCAAATTACGTTCGACAAGTTTGAAAAATAATATGAATATGTTGTTGGTACTTTATTGATATTTGGAACGTCAAGTGTTAAAAAAGAATAAACAAAAATTATATTTTAATACCATTTGTTACTTCTAAGACAATAATGAAAAAAATACAATTTAAATAGCCTTCGAGGGCTACATGAAGCAATTCATACACTTTTTGCTACGTTTTTGCAAAAAGTACTTTTTTCACATTTAAAACGCAAAAAGTATTTTTTAGATTTTGGCTCTGAAAATTCGAATTGAAGGAGTTTTATTAACCCTGATTAAAGTCGATAGCCAACTAAGTGGACAAAATTTTCTTTTTCATATTTTTGATAGTTGTTTGCATTTTGCAAGATTTTGATTTAGAATACTGGCCCCATTAAGGCCAGAAGTCAAGTAAGTGGACGAAAATATATTTTTTTTCATTTTTGGTTCTTTTTTTGCATTTTTCGAGATAATGTGTCTAGAAATATAAAATCAACGGTGTAGACAAAAAGTCCTTTTTTAAATTCTTGATACTCTTTTTAAATTTTTTGGGATTATGAGTCCAGAAATATTAAATCAAGAACTAGTTTCATAGCGAAAGTCAGCTGAATGGACACAAAGTTCTTTTTTAATTTTGCGTTTTTTTTTGCATTTTCTGAGATTGTGAATCTAGAAGTAAAAAAACCGATTAAAGTCAAGAATCAACTTAGTAGACAAAAAAATATCTTTTTGAATTTTCTTGGAAAAAACGGGTTAATAATCTGGCTATTAAAGTTATTAAACAGCAAGCAGTTGACTTGAGAAACTCATAGCCTTTTATTGCAGCAAAGGCCGACTTAAAAAAAATGGGGCGAAACAGCCCTGTAAAACAATGTCTCCCGTCGAGTTAAATTAACTGTTCAAAACGGTGCATTGTTTTCTGCGCCACAGGCTGCAGTAAACTTGGTTCAGCTAAGCCAATTTCTCAAAGAATATTATCCTTGAAAGCCACAAAAGATTGGAAGTTGTCATTAAAAAGCCTCTGTTTGAGGTAGCCCCATAAAAAATACATGGGAGTAAGTTAGGGCAACCTTGGTGGCCATAGGATGTCTCCTAAGCGACTGATCAGTTTTTGGGGAAAATGTTTCCAAAGCAAATTCATCAAAGCTCTGGCTGTGTGTGCAGTCGCCCCATGCTGTTGAAACCATGAGTGTGAAGAGTACGATGGATGGGCTGCAGGTTTAGCAAAAAGAGTTTCGTAATTATGCGTCTATAATTTTCGCTGTTGACATATTTCGCCAGACCTCGAAATTTGAAAAAAAAATGGTCTAATAATCTCATGAGTGGATAAGGCACACCAAACAGTTACCCTGGAGCAATGCAATGGTTTTTGATTCTTTGGTCGAGAGAGAGAGAGAGAGAGAGAGAGAGAGAGAGAGAGAGAGACCAGTAACGACAGTTTTGCTTGCTGACGTGGCAGTTTAAGTGAAATGAGCCTCGTCGTTCCAAAATACGGGATTTACAGTGTGAAAACGCTCCAACATTGTTTCGAAAATTTTTTGCGTAAATCGAAGTCACTTTCTTTCAGTTCTTGAACGATTTCAATTTTAAAAAGATGCAACTTCAGATCTTTTTTAACAATTTCATTAATTATCGCTCTTGGAAGTCCCAGTTGAGACGTATTAAAAGTCGCGGATTTTCACGTAAACTGATTTCAACTAGTTCAATGTTTTCAGGAGTCCTTGAAGATCGACTGTGCCTTGGCCGTGGGACTTTCAAAACCGAAGCAGTTATGCAAAATTTTTGTACCCACGAAGGAATTTAACTTACACTCGGTTCGTCACGTATTTACAGAATACAGAACTTTAAACAAAATTTTCGGAGAGCAATTATGTAAGATTTATTACTCTTAAAAAATGTTTCCACAGCAAATGGTGATGATCACTGCACAAATCCGCACAATCGATCATTCCAGCGGCTCCACTCTCCTTCCGCACCGTTTATCACTTTTTTCAAAAAATCTTATTTAAAAATATAAATTTGCCAACAACCCTGTAAATTAAAAATAAACCACAAGCTACCAACAATAGCGTACAAACCCATTAGAATATTTTGTTTAGACAACACAAGGAGGAAAAAAAGACAAAACATTTTTTAAAATTAACATAACAATAGTCAACATCTATTACATGCAACATGCTGCCAACATATTTGCAAAATTGCATAAAAGCAACAACAACAAGACAATGTTAATAATTTCCTTTCATTTCGTTACGTTTTTGACTTGATGACAATATTTTTATATTCATTTGTATTGTATCTAAATGCATAAGTAAGTACAAATACAAGAATTTTAAAGAAAAAAAAATAAAACAAAATGATTTTAACAATAAACACTTGTTTAAATAATTGTACGTAAAAATATCAAAAGTGGCGCCTGTTGCTTGTTACTCGTCGTACTTTAGTTTATTTTATGAGTTAAACGTGTTGTGCAAATGAATGTGTCTCGTTTTTTGTGTTTTTTTTTTTTTTTTTTTGTTAATATTAAACTTTAAGGATCTTTAGTTTTAAATGTTAGTTAAGTGAAGTTGGTAGGAACAAAATTTTTTAATGTAAAACTATTGGGTGAACAAAGCTTTAAAATAGGTGGCAATACCCAATTGCTTATAAGTGCTGTAAGGATAATTTGTTGAGTTTTTTAATCAGTTTTGCTTTTATTACAATAAAATATTTTCAAAAATTCTGATAGATTTTTTTTAATCAAACAAATAACAAACCGCAACAAAGTTTTGTCGACAACGGCTTGTCATTGAGAATTAAATTAATAAAATAAAAACAAATAAGTAAGAATACTATTATCATTAAAAGCCGACACTGTAATACGTTACACCACAAAAATTTTACCAACTCAAGTAAATGCAATTAAAATTTAATATTTTTCAATATTGGTGTAGAACAACTTTGCTCAACAAATCTGTTGCAATAAAATTTAAGCCAGACTAGGGCATATATGATCAATTTAACTATAGCATGCATTATACCAAAAATGTTGCAAACACAATACCTCCAGCTCTCCGGAAATAACAGGCTGGTTTGAAGGCCACAAAAATCATACATAGACCATACTAACAGCTTGTAAATAATTATCAAACAATCTGTAGAATGGCACCTCCACTGCTCTACCATATATTCTTAGACTTTAAAATGCTTTTGACACTTTCCGTTACACAATCATATGGGAAGTCCTTAAATGCAATGGAGTACCAAAAACAAATTTTAGACCAATAGAAGCGTTCAGCAAAGATGCCAACTGGAAAATTCTGCACGAGAAACGCTAGAGCAAATAACTAAATGTAAAAGCTGGAGTACGACAGAGTTTGTTGATGCCTTTGTTACTCTTTAACATTGTTTAGGATGTAGTGTTTTTAACTGCAATTGGCACAGGCGGAATAAGGACGACTTGATGATCTTTCTCTTCGCACACAATAACAGCGACATGTGCAACAAGCTTAATAATTTTGCAAAAATACTGCAAGGATTGGACATAAGATAAACATTAACAAAGCCAAGACCATGCACTTTTATACAAACAGTCAGGAAGATTATACCATAAGTTTTACTTGCCTAGAGGAGGAGCAAGCGGCAGATGCAGCGCGGATATATGAATTGCGTTAAAAAGGCTTGACAATCTTTCGGGCGCTTAAGTAAGATATGCAGGTCATCGGTTATGCCACATCGCACCAAACTCCGCATATATAATTCGAATGTAAAATCTTGTTTACTCTACAGTTGTCAAGCTTGGAATGCGGCAGCATCTGGTGTTATTGCTATGCAAGTATTCGCTATTCAATACTTACGAAAAATTGTGAAAAGCTTTTAGCTAAATATTATCTTCAACGAGAATCTATGGGCTATGATACAGCAGACTCGCAATTCAAATGAAATTAAGAAGCGCAAATGGAATTGGATTGGGCACACTTCAAAGGCCCAGCGACGTTGTAACCAGAACGCCGATTGAATGAAACCCTACAAAAAGCCGAAGAATAGGGAGGCCGGCGCACATGTGGAGAAGGGAAATCGAAAAGGAGATGGCGAGGACTCGCAAAAACATTAACTAACAACCGGCAAGATTCGAGCCAAGTTATTGCAGCTCTATGCTTCTGATAGGAGTTAAAGAAACACGTGTATACCCTTGCATTTAGCATTTAAAAACGAATTCAAAACAACATATTTTATAATAAGCACTTATGCAAAATGTAGGGTTGCCACACTTATATCTCCAGCCGAATACTTAAGTAAACTATTAAATTGAGAATTAGTCGCTAAAGTGGGGATATTATTTTATATGGCCTAAAGGGAAATAAAATTTATATAAAAAATTTCTCTTCCTCTCTTTTTTTTTCTTTTTATATATGGAGTTGGACAACACGGTAATGAAATAATTTGAATAATGGGCCATGGCCAAGAATCTAGGTATACGTTAAAAAAACCAAAAACTTTGCAAAGCACCCTGTATTTAACCTGCTTTTGTTTTAATAAAATGTTCAAATAAAATTGCTGTATTTAACCTGCTTTTGTTTTAATAAAATATTCAATTTAAATTGCTGGAAATTTTACAACAAAAAAAATATACTTACCTGTCAAGCATTGAGACAGCCACTGATTTTTATCAATTGATTTATAATGTCTTAAAAATAACTAATGTAAGTTATTAGAACGTTTAAAGAATTCTAAAACTAATATCTGGTCAGTCATGTTGCTAATAGAAAAAGAAAAAAACTAAACAAATGGGAAAAAATCTAAAGTAAACGTAAATATTTGCTTAACATTTTCATATTTTTTCTTAAGTTAATTTGAAATTTAAACAATATCAAAACAGTACTCAAATATAATACGAATTGGAATCGAAAAATTTACTTAAAACAAACAAAATCATAAATTTTTAATTAAAAAATTACATAAAATTAATTTACAAAATTAATAAAAAAAATTATTTCACAATAAAAACAGGTATAAAAAGGTGCTTTTTGTAATAAAAAACCAAATTAAAAGTAAAATGTTTTAATTTTGAGGAATGTTTTTTATTCTTTCTTTTATTATTTTCAAAAACTTAATGTTTCATGGTCTATTAAAAGAATTTTTATACATTTTTTAAAACTTCCTGGTGTTAATTTTATAATAAACAGAAATTGCACATTAAACTATTTTCTTAAGAAATACAAACATTTATTTAAATTTTAACACAACAGACAAAAATGCATCTTTTACATTTTAAAATCAAACGATTGTAGTCAAAAGTCTGATGGACAGATGTTCTTGGAAATGAACAGATATTTGTTAATCATAGGAAAAAGCAACACGTTTTTAAAAGAACTTCATAAAGTTTAAACAAAACAAAACACCTCACAAGATAAGAATTTATATTTTTCTTAATTTAAATCTGCCTCCCCCTTTTTATAACCCTTTAAATTAAAAGTGTTTAATGTGTTCTTTTTTCTTAAATAAGTTAAAGATGCATGACCTATAAACACCTGCAATAACTCAAAAATAGTGGAGTACGAGCATTGATTCTTTGTTTCATATATTTTTTTTGAAAATGCAGAATATAAAATTCCAAACATACAAGTTGCTCATAAGGAAGTGTATAAATTACAATAAAAAAAATTCCTTTTAAAAGTTCTGCTTAAAAACAAACATGTGTATTTATTTGTTTTGCTGGGCCTCTGCGTTAACAACTTCTGTTAATTTCAATTGCCCTGCAGTTCTGAGCATGGTCCCAGTTATTGCTTTTTTTCTCATCAATCTTTAATAATTTTTATGTTTTATGCGTTCGAGCGAAATTTTGTAATTGTTATACTCATAAAATTGAACTAACCTTCCGAGTTAAATAAACAATGTCCGTCCGTCTGACGTGGTTTCCATGTAACTCTAATGGTCAGATTTGAGGTCTCATTTTAGGAAACGAGCGTGTCTGCTATATTGTCAGATGTTTCGAGTGAGCGGATTTAGATGTGTTTCCAGTTTGTTTAAACACTTGCTTACTTACAAATTTTAAAATTCCACAATTTATAGTAGAAGTTAAAGAACTTTGTGATTGTTGCTGTCAGTCTATTCGCCGTAAAGCGGCCAGTCCTTTCGGGCTCGTTTTCCAGACAAAAGCTGTTCTATATCTACAGAAAAATCTCTGTTGTATCTAGTCTGGCGGTATGTGAAAGAATCATGATCAGATACAAACTTAAATTTTTATTTAGGAAACAATTACAAGATAATATTTGGCAAATAGACTATGGCAGCTGAGTGGTCTGAGAACATGTGCTCAAAAAGTTTCAGGCATATACCTTTCGTTACTCCAAAGTCGATAATATCTGGAATTTTATTTCGGTCCGTTGTCCAGCTGAAATAATATTTAGTCCCATTTTAGACACGGAATCATACAAAACGCCGCCTCTAGGGGCCCAAAGATATATTTATGTTTAAGCACCTGATCTTCGGTGATTGAAAAAATAGGCAGACAATAAACTGGCGAAATAGCAAGGTTTTGGAAAAAAATTTTTAATACAAATATTATCAATTACTACATATTATTATGATAAAATTATAACAATTATTATATCGAGCCTTTGGTGCAATACCGTAGTAACTCAAAATTTGAATTTTTTGAGCTGGGTATGCAGAAATTATCTTTGGGGAAATATCTATCTAAAGAAAAAAAGATTATGATTCCACCTCTAACTGTTCAGATTCTACAGCTAAAAAGTTCTTTATTGCCTCTAGGTATTTCCAACAATATTTATTTGCAATAACGAAATATTTCCTTTATGACAAGAAATTTACTAAATGTATAAAGCAATATTATTTTTTGCTACGTTTTAGGCACAAAAACACAACTGCATAATTTGATTTCTTTTTTACTTGTTCGTATTATTTCATATTACAACTTTGTTAGAAAAAAAAATAGTTATCATTTCTTCTTATGCTAATGGTTTAATTAAAAAAATCTTAAAAGTTTATTTGCTATAACGTTATATTTCGAATTAATTTTTAAGTTTGTCATTGGTTTTGTGACAATAACGATACATCATTGTTAGGTTGATACAAAGTATTTATATATTAATAAATATTTCATATTTTTAATAATTTTTGGGCTTTTTTAATTAAAAACATTCCTTTTTATTTAAAAACTTGTAAAAAAATAACTTTAGTAAACGAAAATACTATCAAAAAGATGGTTCAAAACTTCAAATGCATTTTTCTCAGTTCACAATTTTTTGAATTACTACGGTATTGCACCAAAGGCTCGATATTATTAATAAAATAATACTAAGAAAGGCCCTCTATCAAATTTTGTTCGATTCTCGATCAATTTATATAGCCAAGATACCACATCTATCACTGTTAAGTTCTATTTATTTTATTACGCAAGACTTTTTTAAAAGTGTACATATATAAACACTTTCAATAAAAAATTATGCTTTTAGTAAATGCTTTCAAAAACTGCAGGGTGTGTTTTAACACACACCAAAAAAAATCCAGATGAATCCTAGAGTTCATGCCATTTTCATATTGAATGATGAAAAGACCGACAGTGATGATGATGGATATTGACAGTTTTTTGAAGTTTATTTTTTTTTTACTTAAAAAACAAACTATGCAGCTGTTGCTATTTGCTTTAAAATTCTTTAAAACACATAAATTGCACAACATTTACATATAAGATTTTATTGATATTTTTTATAACGAAAAAATAAAAAATTCTAATTGAACACGCTTATAGAAAGGCACACAAATACATGAACATACAAAAATATTTTAATTTTCACAAATATGGTAACACCCACCCACCCACCATTAGCCATATTTGTTGTTAAATACATTGAATATAAAAATGGCACGCGTTGCCACATATGTTAATCAACACTATTAGTTAACAAATTAAATTTGTCTTTTTTTTTAGAAAAAGCTTCCGTGCCATTAACACGTTTTGTCATATAAAAACAAAAAAACTGATAGACAGCAAAGAAATTTAATTTGCTTTAAAAAAATACATTAAAATTCTTTTAGTTTTAATTAGATGCCCTTTTCTAATGGCGGTCGTAAAAAGTAACAAAGACTAATATGTATGTTATTTGTGCATACACATACATATATGTATACATGTTGCCGTACTTTTTGTGTTTTTACAGTTGGGTTCAACGGAAATGCTGTCATTTTGCCAAATGTTTGTTGGGCTGTTAGCAATACTAAAAAAAGGCAAACAAACCGGTTAAAAGGAAAAAGTTTTTTTTTGCTAAAGAAAAAGTTTTTTAACCTTATTTTGTTGCTTAAGTTATAAAATACGTATGTATGTATGTATGTACTAAAATAATAAATGTTTATTTGTGGCAAACACAAATAACAGCTTATTTCGAATACAGACAAAGTATTACAATACTTTAAGGCTCCAAATTTATAAGTAGCCTTAAACAAAGTATAACCGAATGTGTTAGTTATGGATTGAATGAATTGTTGCGAGCCAATTTTCTTATTCTAGTCCTACCCAGATAGTGTCCAGTTATGATCACAATCATAATCTTTAAGCCAAATCTCCCTAAGCTCATGATAAACCTATTTTCTGCTGAGCTCAGCTGCGGTCACAAAGCTCTAGGTGCCCTGTTTATTCTCTGAAGGCTCGTCATGTTAAATAAATCATGTTCGAATGTTAACATAATAGTGAACCATTGGTAGTCTTACAGCTTTCTAATTATATGTCAAGTCAAGGGGCGAATCACAAAGAGCGAGCTCGTCACTAATTTTATTGCCAACTATTGCGAAATGCCCTGAAACCCAACATATTTAACGTTAAAAAAGCCTCACGTGCCTTCAAAGCCCACAATTTACAAAAACTTACAGAACGAATTTAAAAAAACAATTGCTTAAGACATTAAAAGAAAGTGTCACTAATGCAAGGTAATGTTTAAATCCCTCTCATATTGATAAAGGTATATATCAATTTGTCATTCCATCTCCAACTCCTACAATTTTCGTTTGCTTCCGCGCAAAGGATACTCCATCTAATAAATAAAATTTTCTGAGTCAAATCAAGTCCTAAAGATTCGTTTTTGCTCGCAAACTAATAGAAATATCCCTAAATCAATCGCTATTTCAAACCAGCGATATCGTTAGGTTAGGTTAGGTTAGGTTAGGTTAGGTTAGGTTAGGTTAGGTAAGGTTAGGTTAGGTTAGGTAAGGTTAGGTTAGGTTAGGTTAGGTTACGTTAGGTTAGGTTAGGTTAGGTTAGGTTAGGTTAGGTTAGGTTAGGTTAGGTTAGGTTAGGTTAGTTAGGTGAGGTTTGGTTTTGCTAGTTTAGGTTAGGTTAGGTTAGGTTAGGTTAAATTAGGTTAGGTTAGGTTAGGTTAGGTTAGGTTAGGTTAGGTTAGGTTAGGTTAGGTTAGGTTAGGTTAGGTTAGGTTAGGTTAGGTTAGGTTAGGTTAGGTAAGGTTAGGTTAGGTTAGGTTAGGTTACGTTAGGTTAGGATAGGTAGGTGAGGTTTGGTTAGGCTAGTTTAGGTTAGCTTAGGTTAGGTTAGGTTAAGTTAGGCTAGGCAAGAAACTGCTGACTTACTGGCTCTAAAGACCCCCTGAATATTACCAGACAAGAAGAAGCGATATCCGCTTATTCCAGTTTAAATAATAATACGACTTACATATCCCAAATATTCCTCCAGGTTTTTGAAGAAATGAGAGCCGAGACAGTTTGACAGTAGCACACGAGCGCTAGACAACGATCTATATTGCAATCAATTTCCTCTTTAACCCTTGGTACACCACAGAACGTGGTATCATAGCTGTCCAACAAATAACTTTTATCATTCGCACGAGGAGGCAACAATCACACCTTCGCAATAGAATAAATCTTGTCCTCCCCGGGTTATAAATCCCTCAAGCCAGAGTCTATATCATTATTTGGAGTTTAAATGGAGCATAAACCACAGGCCGAGGTATAACCAAAAACCTGAGCCAACCAATTATTTCAGGACATAATTCATGCATATATCCTATACTATGCCCACTGTTACAGCGGGATTGTACACGAAGGACTTAAAGACGACAAGCTAATCTGAGGAAACAACTTTTTTAAAAGAACCAATGGGAATGGTAGATAGGCTCCTTCAAAATTATTAAATTTTATGAAATGATATACATATATGCCATATTTCGCAAACTGTGATAGCTACCGACTTCACTTCTGCTAAATAATGATTTAAGTATGATGTCTATATTTTCAAAAGGGGAACGTTAACCCCCGTTACAACGGGTAATTTTGTGAATTATTGAATATTCTATATTCGGAAAATATTACTATTAGGCTTCATACCTGCTACAAAGTATGTCTAGTACGATGGACACCTTTAAAAATAAAAGTTAGATTAAAATAAGGGAAATGGTAGCCCCTATAAAAACGGAAAAATATTGGAAACGCTATATTATACATTTAACAATAGCAGTCAACCGCAAGCCTGCTACAAAGTGAACCTGGTATAATATTTTTAATTAGAAATAAAGTTAATGGGTTAGGAGCAAGAGATTAAGTTGCCCCAGCTACAGCTATTTTAGTATTATGGCTATGTTTCGAAAAAAAAAAAAAAAGAATAGGTAACCCCCATAAAGGCACATAAAATTTCTGAAATTTTGATGCGATATAATATAAAGTTCTTGAAAAAATTCTATTCCTGCAGATAGATAAATTTATTGAAGAAAATAATCTTTTGTTCGTGAGACAATCTGGCTTCCGTGTAAATCACAGCTGTACTACGACACAAGCTGATGTAACTGAAAATATACGTCAGGATCTTGATAATGGACAAATTACATTTCTGGTTCTTCTTGATCACTCCAAGGCCTTTGATACGGTGGATAATGACACTCTAATTTGGAAACTTATAAATTTTTTCAACTTTTCTTCCTCTGGCGTCAGGCTTGTTTCTTAATACCTACGTGGGCGTTTACAATCGGTACTTGTTAATGGTGAACTTTCTATACCTCTTTTTCTCGAACGTGGAGTACCACAAGGGTCAATTCTTGGACCACTCTTGTTTTCCCTATATATTAACGATATGCCTAGACAAGTATCCTATTGTAATTTACATATTTATGCAGATGACGTACAGCTTTACTTAAGTAGCTCAATGGAAATGATAAGTCACAATATTGGAAAGTTGAATTATGATTTGGATAGAATTTACCTCTAGGCAACTGCCAATGGTCTTTGTCTGAATCCTTCCAAAACCAAAAGTCTTGTCATTCGTAATAAGCGTGTTGTGCTAGATTTCAGTGAGGACATCATAATTAACAATACTAAAATCAACATAGTTCCATCTGCCAGGAATCTAGGTATAGTATTTAACAGTAATTTTACATGGTCTGATCATATTACCACCCTTGTGGGTAAAACATATTGCAAATTGAGAACTTTGTGGTTAACTAAGGTTTTCACCCCCCTTAGGATTCGCATAATGCTTGCAAAATCGTTTTTGATTCCTGTTTTAACATATGGCTGCGAAATTTTTGCCAAATGCGAAATGGCTAGTATGCGTAAAATTTTTGTCCTTTTTAATAATATCGTACGTTATGTCTATGGACTAAGAAGATTTGAGCATACCTCTTCATATGCCAAGAAACTTCTAGGAGTTTCTATTGATAATTTTCTTAAAATTCGAGTACTTCTCTTAATTCATAAAATAATTCATAATCAAAAACCTTTCTATCTGTTTGCCAAACTACGATTTGCCAGATTGCTTAGGGGTAAAATCATCATTATCCCTAAATACCGGCACCTTGTCTCTGAATGGCAGTTTTATATCAATGGTATTCGCCTTTGGAATTCACTACCATCAAACCAACAAATCAATAGCAACACAAACAGTTTTAAAAATTTTTTGTTTAATCATTTTGTTTAAATTTTTTTTTGTTTAATAATTTTGCTTAAATTTAACTTTTAATATTTAAGCGTTACTTTGTTGTATGTATCTTTAATTGTAAAATTTGTTCGATTATTTTCATTGTTAATTCTATGTAGTTAGATTAAGTTATTGCATAATTTGTATTCCTATACTTTAAATATAAGATATAATCTTGTTGTATAGGAACTAACGAGAAATAAATAAATAAAATAAATAAATAAATAAATAAACTATTACAGCAATCAACTTTAAACCCACTGCAAAATGATTATAGCCTCATGTTTACCTTTTGAAAGCAATTCAGCTAGATCGGATCACGGACCATACGTATGTTAAAAGACCTTTGTGAAGGGTATATGCAACTCTGTACAGCCAAATATAGGGCTTTATTTTGTATTGTTTAAAAACGACAACAACAGAAAAAAAAATTTTCCTGTTCGCATGTAGCAACTGTTGAATTCAATTCCCATTGTCTTCATACATACAATTTGAAGTTTCTGATAATAATTGACAGTTGATATTTTGTTTATGATAAGGATTCAAAATGTAAATTTAATTCCCCCATGTTAATCATAAAACACAAAAACATTTTGACAGTTCTTCTGAAGATTTTGTTTAAGCAAAAATATTAAAATAAAACGTGAGATTTATTTTAAATAAAAAGAAACTGAACTTGAACTTAAACTAAAATTTAAAACAAAAGACAAACAAAAAACCTTTTTCCTAAAGAAGTTTATAATTGGCACATTAAAGTGCTATAAAAAGGCTGCTATAAAAATCATATTTACATATGTACATAGTGTTCTGTGCTACAAATTGAAATTATGAATTGAAAATCTACAAATTTATATTATTTAAAGGCAATAAACTATTTCTTGTTGCCATTTTTGTTAGTGTTTTCTTTTTTTCTTGCAAATAAATATAATAAAAAACCTATAAAGACTTATAAGCTATAAATCATCCGTATGATTTAAATGGACTTAAAGTCGCCAAATGCAAAATCGCCACAAACAAATTCAAAACGTGATTTAAATTTTATTTAATAATTTGAAAAATATTAAAGTTTTTTAAATAAATTAAAATTGCAAACTATAAACATATGTTGTCTACTGTTTTACAGTAAAATTTGTTTTTTTTTTTAATTTAACATTTTTGAAAATATTAGAAACAACTTTTAATGCACATCAGGTGTGTTTAACAATCTGTGTTTTTTACTTTAAAGGACTTTTGTTGTTTTTATTATTTTCTTTTTAATTTTTTTTTGAATTTACCATATGTTATTTTTTTTTTTGTTTGAAATATTGGTTATGTTTGTCACGATTAAATGATTTAAGGATTAACATAGAATTTGCTACGTGTGCTAGAATTTTTTTTAGTTTGTAGTGATATATCTTGTTGTTCTTCTTTTTCTTGTGGTTTTATTTTTTACTTGCATTTTTAAAACATATAAATTTTTAAAATAGTTAAAAGTTGAATTAATCAGAATTCCTAACATTTTCCTAGGACTTATGTTTTCTGCATTTGTTATTGAATCGAATAGCAACTCGTAGAAATTATGCTTTCAATACAATAACTTTAAATAAATATTTCTTCAAAGAGAAAAGCGTTTTTTATTATTCTAAAGAAATCGTTTTAATTTTCTGCATTAGGTAACTTTAAGCTGATTTATCTGTCTATCTTTGGGAAATATATTCATGCGATATATGTATGCTGAGTTCCTTAAAATTGTTTAAACGAAAATATTTAGAATTATAATTATGTAAAAAAAACAATTGGAAAAATATATTAAATAATCTTTATAAAAAAAATATAAAACTATTTATGTGTTTCGTTAAATAAAATAAAAGTAATAAAGCTGGTGCCAAACAATTTTTTGATAAATTATGTAACAAAATCCTTTGAAAAACCATAATATTATATTAAGTAATATAGAATATGAATATAATTCCAGTTTTCAAATTCTAGTTAAAGATGGCTTAAATAGAACAAATTTTGATTAAACTTAGAGTAGTACTGAATAGAAAGAGTGCTGACAAGAAATCGTAGTTGATTTCGAAAATACTAACTAACTTGTTGTTGTGATATTTTTTTTTTCAAAACCCCAGCATTTTTTCAACCTGTTGAAAATTTAAGCACTTTTTTTAATCCTTTATTTTTTTTAACTTCATCTTATGGCAACACTGGGTAAAAGGTCCATTTTTAACATTTTAAACCTACAAAGTAAGATTTCTCCTATTGCTACTCTTAATAGTTTGGCAAGCTGCTGTTGTATTCGAAACGACTTATTATCGTGCTATAAAACTTTTCTTGTCTTCCTTTCTTTGTCTTTATTATTAAGATACCAATATTATAAATAAGTCTATTTTTTTAAGCTTTAGGTCTATTTTTATGTTTATTTTTTTGCAATTTTTTTCAATATTTCGCCACTCCGTTGGAGTTATTTCAGTTAAATATTAAATTGTTATTTTGGTTTAAAAATTAGCTTTTGGCTTTTCGAATAACGCTTATAATAAAAAAAGCCAAAAGCTAATTTTAAAACCAAAATAACAATTTAATATTTAACTGAAATAACCTCCTGATGATGCCACACAACGGAGTGGCGAAATATTGAAAAAAATTGCAAAAAAATAAACATAAAAATAGACCTAAAGCTTAAAAAATAGACTTATTTATTAACATTAAAAAGGTCAAAAAACTAGAAAAAATAGATAATTATACCAATATTATACCATCTGAAAATTAGGCTGAAAAACGTTTGCCTTTTTTAAAATCGAACCCTCTTCTTATAACCTTCACAAAAGTAAAATGTTAAATTGCAGAAGGTTAACTTCAAATTGTTTTAAAAACTAATAATTCGTTTAAAAATAGATTTATATTTAAGGAAATATTCAAGAAAGCTTTCATTCTTTTAATTAACGAAAAACTTTAAATTATTATATATTTTTTTATATAGGTATATTATGTATAAGGTCTTTTTTATTGTTCATCATATAAGTAAACTCGCCGTTATTTTGTTGCCATTTAAAGCCTTTATTTTTATGCATATTTTAAGCCATTTGTGGAATGGAAAAATATTTTATTTCTGTTAGCTTTTATTATTTATATTATTAATTTTTAACTTATTTTATTTTATTTGAACCGCGCCATATATATTTAATAAACGGCGTTAAATTAATTGTTATGGCAAAGACACATGTTCATAGAGGCTTTAGTTATAAACAATACACTCACACACACACACATACTTGCAACTTTAAAAACCTTAAAAAACATTTTCTCTCAAAATAATAATTTTTTTCATTATTTGCATTTGGTTGCTAATTTTTTATAATATTTAACACAAGCCTACTTGTTTGTTTTGTTCAAGTGGTCAAATCACGTATTAAAGGGACAACAACAAAAAATAAAAAATTTATTTAAAAATATTCTTTACACAACAAAAAAACAACAATTTCATAAATCCATACAGATTTTAAATGAATTAAATTTATTTAAAACAAAAAATAAATAAAATGTTTCTTTTCGCACACATACACTCTCATTTACCAAGTTTTATCTCTTTGTATTTATTGTTTTTGCTTAAACGATTTCTCAGAGTAAATGCAAACGGGCTTTATTTTCTTTAAGTGTATGCGTTTAATGGCTGTTGTTTGTGTAAGTTTTAGTTGGCAGTAGGTTGTTACTTTTGTATATTAGAAGTTTTTCAGAAGTTTTTCAATTGTATTGACCACAGAACTGAACAGGATTGTTAATTGAACAGTTGTGTGCGTTAATTAAATAAGTTTTTACTTGGAATAAAATGATTAAATAAAGCGATCTATTATCAATAATAAAACAAAAACAAAAGTTTACGCTTGCAATATAATATTTAAAAATGATATAAATTTGATTTAAAATAAAAACTTTTCAATTCAATATATAAGTTTTTTATTTTTTTATTAAATTTTAAAAATGTAACGTTTTAATATTTTTTGCATTAAAAAAATATTTACTAAAGCCAAGTGTTAAAAACATTACAAACGTGTAAAGCTTTTTATAACAAATAATAACTTTTGAAAAAAAAAACTAATCATGGTTTTGAAAATGGACGAAATCGAAATGGACACATTCTGTTGTGGTAAGTTTTAAGGCAAAATAATTACGAAAAAAATATTTAAAATGCAAAAAAAAAATTGAAAAATATTAATGATCAAAGGTTTTGCAGTATTTTTAACAATAACTTTTTTATTTTATTTTGATTTACTAAAAGTTTTTTAACGCTAGAGAAGTTTGCAAACATTACAAAAGAATTTTTAACAAAAAATCTTTAGAAAATAAAAATTACAACATTTTGCTGTAAAAAGGATTTTTATTAACGCTTTCCATAACTTGAACTTTTTAATTTAAACAATTACTTTTTTGTTTAATCACACATTTATTCTGCTATTTTAATGCATTTTAGATAAAATTCGTATTTATTGGTTTGCCTAAATTTAATTGAAAGTTTTCTGTGATAAGAAAATGAATTAGAAAAAAGCTCATTTAATAAACATTACAAGAAAATAATATTTAAACAATTCAAAATAATCCAAATAAATAGGACTTGCTAATTTTCAATTACCCAAAAGTAAAAGGGATCGAACACTATTATAATACGAATTTCTAATTCTTTAAGCCTAAAGATCTTTTTAAAAAAATAATGAAAACTTTTAATAAGCATAAAACTTCAAAAAACTATTTATTATCTTTAAAAACTAAAAGGCCGATTTATTTGTTAAGCCCAAGTTGCGTAACTTTGCTTCACTGTGGTTTTTGTTTTCTTGTAATATGCCGTATTTTAAGAGATATTTTCACAAAATTTAACAAAGAAAAGCTTTTTCGTATATGGACCTATTGAAACAAGTGACACTCGATCCATTTCCATACGTAGCCCCAATACAAACGTCGTTCCGTAAAAGCCATTTTATGATACAACTGTCTCGCGGAGTTTTAAATACTTTTTGCATATTTTTTTATATATGCTGGTACCTAATATGCAATAAATTGTGGCATAGAGTACAATATGGTAGGGTTGGATCGACTACAGCCTTTTGTTTGTTATCTTAAATACAGTAGGGTAAAACAAAATTTAAAAAAAAATATTAAGACTAAAAAAATCATGTCTAGACATCAAGCTACGCTTAAGATTTTAATTATATCATTAACAAAAAAAATCAAACAAAAGATATTAAAAACAAAAATAAAAGGTCTTAAGGAAAAAACTAAAAAGGGGGGCCCTAAAAACATTTACACATAAAAAACATCCCCCCATTTTAGTTTTCAAACAGATGTTCAGTAATTCTTTTTGCTTTGACTAAATAAGAAAATAAAACTAAGCAAAGGTACGTGCTTTATAGACAAGTTGTTTTAAAGAAAAAAAGTGATTAAAAATATTAAGAATTTGATACTAAATTAAAAGCGAACAAAATAAAATACATAGAACGTGTTAAGGGATTAGTTTTAAAACGATGAAAAAAAAGTTCTCTTATTTTTTTTATTAAATTTAAATATTGAAGAAAAGCATAGAAAGCAACAAGTACACGTTGCAAAGTGAAGGAGTAGTTAGAAGCAGGCAGGGTCAGATAAAGAGTTGGTTGTGTATTAAAATCGTGTACTCGTACGTACGTACATCCCTGAATAAAAAAATAAACGCACCGGATACTGTTGATACAGTAAGAACGCAATTTATTCAAATTTATGCTAAAGGTTTTCTTTTACTTTGAAAGCATAAACTACAAGTATAGGTATGTGTATGCACTCTCATACTAAAATTAAAAACACACACTCAAACTTACATACATACCTACGTACACATAAACAACAGTCTAACGTTATTTTGAAAATAATACTTGATTGTTTTAAACAATTTCTTTTTTTTTCTCTTTCTAAAATTTTGTTATCTTTGTATTAGTTAATAAATGATAAATAACAATAATCATTTTTAATAATTTTATTTTTAAATGTTAGCTTCTTGTATTTGTTGTTTATGCATGTATGCATATAGAGTTGCCAATCCATTTAGCAACGGAAATAAAAAGAGTTTCATTTATTTCATCTTTTTTATTATGGGTCTCCTTTCTGGGCGGTCTTTATAACAGAAATAATAAAAATGATAATAACAAAAAAAACACTAAAATACATCATCCATATTTTTGTCAATCATATCTTAGCATTTTCTTGTTTAAGAGCCATGAATGTCTTTTAATATTTTAAAATGTTTATTATATCTTGTACGTGTATTTGTTGTCTGACATTTGCTGTTGTTTTTGTGTTCTTTTGACATTAATGTTGTGTTGTATGGTAAATGTTAAACAAATGTTTTGTTTATATACAATTTCTTGTAAATATCTTTGGAGCTTTGTATAGCCAAGATCGTATATGGAATAAGGGAGGGGGAATGTTAAAAATATACTTAAGAAACATTTTGAATTTACAGGGAAATTTTAACAAAAAATTAATAAAACTTTATGTACATAATTACAATCAAAAATGTTTATATTTGCTTTATTTGATACGCTTTTAAGAATGATCTCGAAAAAAGTTAAAAAGCTAGAAATCTCTTACATAACATAGAAACTAAAATTAATTAAAGGATCTTATTCATAAGCCGAAAAAGTCTTAACCCCTATTCTTTGTAACCTAACCCAACTTATTTAACAAATATAAATAGAGATAAAAGAAATTTTGTCAAGTAAAAAACCGAAAAAACATTCTTATATTTTGCGTAAAAAAATCTACATCCAACTTGCTTTTTTTACGTATTTTACTTTTTCTATTTTATGTCAATTGGCGCATTATTTAGAAAACTATAAACTTTTATAAAACATTAATTGTCCCAATTAAATATTTAATTGTTTCTCAAATTTGTTATTTAATTTATTTAACTTTATCAATTAATTTATTAATGCATTAGTTTTGTAAGTAATTTACTTTATTTAGGATTTGCAAAAAAAGAAAAACCAAGAACGTGAACAAACATAAGACTCTGAATAAAAAAAAATACTCCGTTAGTCCGGTTTAAAAGATTTAAGTCCGTCAGTCGTTAGGCTTTTGTCTGATCTATAGTTTTGACTTGATGTTTATAATTAACTTCAATTTTGAGTTTTAGCTAAAATTAATAAAAAAAAATAATTAATTGATTGATTTCTCTAACTTAATGTTTAAATTAAAAAAATCAACTTTTAATTAAAAACATAACGTAAAAAATTTTTAATAAATTGTTAAATGGTTATTCCAAATTTTTTGTTAAAATAAATGTTAAAAAAAACTTAATTTTCATTGAACTTACAAATTTGTTTAATTTTTTTTTTGAAAAACTAATAATATTTTTATTAGGTTAAATTGAGTTTAAAGGAGGGGACCTCAAGAAAGCCCCAGGTCCCTTAGGACATACACCTAAACCCGTGATGGGTTTTTTGTGTGCTCTTACCAATGGAAAAAAGATTCCGGGGAGAGAACTTAACAGAAATTTAGTATGACGAACGAATCCTCTTAAATGAAACACATCTGGCATAACATCAGACATAAAACAATGGGCTCTTGACTGCAATACAACCTTAAATCGATGAAGGCGTGCTTGAAGGTTCAAGTGACACGGCAGACCACCAATCCTCTTGCTCAATTTAGGTTTCTCCTTTTCCAGCATCTTCCTAATTCTATATTTATTCATACATTTTTACTTTGCCTAATTACACATCTTTTCAAATAATTTAAAAGTTCCACCAAATTCCTTATCAAGTTATAGTGCGTGTAAAAAAATATGCACAAATCTAAACACTGTGTAATTACTGACATTTTAAAAGCTCTCTAAACTATTTTATACGTTTCATTAAAAACTGTTCCGAAAGCAAAATATTTTTTTTTGTTTAATAAAGCAACAGGAAACAGCTTATTTACAAAAACAAGCAGAAAAAAACCTTCAATAAAATTATTATAACTTTTAGTTGTAATAAAAACTTTATTTATACAACATCATCGTCGTCAACAGCAGCAGTAGCAGAAGCAGAAACAGCATCGTTAAGCACATGACATATAAATTATGAGCACTAACGAGCATTCCATTAGAGAGCTTACAGAAAAATACAATTAAAGCGAAAAGCGAAAAGCGAAAAACTGCAAGCGAAGTTAAAAATAATAGTTAATGTTAAGTTTGGAGTGATCCGATTAAAAATAAAACGCAATAAAGTCCTTATGGTTTAGAGGCTGGCGTGGATCCAAGTATAAGATGTGCCCACAAAGTATTTACTGGATCTGCAGCTGATCTAGGGTATATCCTTTCTTTTCTCCTTCGCAAGATCTGTGACCGTTCTATAATTTTCTTGACTTCATTTTAGTACAAAAATTTATGTTTTTATAATGAGGCTTATAGCACTAAATCTGTTTTTGCATCATATGATCAATGTAGGTATTAAATAAAATAAGAAGTAGAGCAATATTTGTAAACCTTTTTTTATGCTGTCATAACTACCAGTAGCAACAAACATATAAATTTTTTACTTCATGCACATACAAAAAAAAGCGTTTAATTATAATAAATCTAATAATAATGCTACTTGTAGTATGACTAGCAATAATGACGGCAATAATAAAGATAGTCGTAGGAATTTTATGTTTTTTTCTTCACTTTTCCATCAAAGCCAACATACATACATATGTGTTAAATTATGGAATGTTTTCAATTTAATATGCAGTTGTTTGTCATGTTCTTTTGTTTTATTTAGAAAAAAAAGAGGGATAAAAATTTTTATGGGGGCGTGTATGTGTTTAAGATTTTTACTACAAATTTATGTTTGGAAAGGTTAAAGTTAAATAGAAATATGTTTAGGTAAAATTCGGTAGCGTAAATATTATGGAAATATTTTACACAAATAAAAAATTTAAAGAAAAACTTTATTGAGATAAGCCCGGTCAACCCCGCTGTTTTTGTAATCCCAATAATATAAATTGCAGCTTATATGTTTGAACGGTTATGCGCTCAGTATACTCTTTTGCATTTTATTTAGGTTGTCTCTACTAAATTTTAAAAACATAAAGGTTATACACAGAGAAAATATAAAATAAATTTGAATTAAAAAGTTTGTAGTCCCAGTTAAATGTTTAATTAATTTTTCAGTCACATATTTGGCTGTGCCGAATCTTATATACCCTTTACATTAGTCTTTTTGTGTAGCAGTCATCCTAAATATCCAAGTTGTTTTCGAACCGAAAACAATTTAATTAAATAACTTTGTGCCGGGTTTTAAATTAATAGCTATCCTAGATTTTAAAATCGAAAAATTTACAAAATTTTAACGTTTTTGTAAACGATACTACTTTTCAGGCTCCCATTCAAAAAATTTTTCTTTAAAACGGAAAAACATAATAGAAATACTTTGAAGAAGGTTTGAAGTTTAAATCTCTATGGTTTCCGAGATATTTCGTATAAAATTTGTTTTTACTTGTTCATTTGTTTGGGGGTTTTCGCTCCCCCTGCTCCCACCCAATAACTTTTTTCCAGAATCTAGGCACTGTTTTACGGTTTCTTTTTGTAGAACATTTAAAGTTGACAGGTGTTAAAGATTCCAAAATGTAGCTTTCAAAAATTTCTTAAAAGTTGTTCGTTGTTGCGGGGGCTACCGCTTCCCCTTCTCTTATCATATTATTTTTAATTTACCAACATGTAGGCACTGTTGCTCAATTACTCTTTTTAGAGCGTTTGAAGTCGATGGCTATTTTAGTTTCCGGTATATAACGATCAAAATTTCCTAATAAAGCTTAATTTTCATGAGGGCTATTACTTCCCCTGCCCCCAACCAACTATTTTTTTTAAATGTACGTATTATACTATAAGTACTTTTGAGCAGGTAAAAGAAGATTAATGCTATAGTTTCTCAGATTAAGCGCATATAAACTTTTAAAAAATTTGTGCACTTGTAGGGGGAGTACCACTTCCCTTACTCCTATCCAGAAAAAAATCCATCAAATCAGGTCGTGGTCTGAAAGTATTTGTGCAAAGTTTTGTACCAACAGTGGTTATAGTTTTTGGCATATGTAGGGTTATATGCATTAATTTTGGTCCTAGAAAAATAGGTTTTTATTTATATCTTGAACCGTAGAAAACCGGTCTTCCTCATTTCCGATAACGGTTTTCTCAGAGATATTTTTATAAGTTGACAGCAAAACGTTTTGCATACGACTAAATTTGGCTCCGAAAACTTGATTTCAATAGACACACAGAGGGAGAGATGGGCATGGCTATATCGACTTTCTTATCTATAAGGATCGAGAATATATATTCTCTTTGGAGTGTTGTAGAAACTACAAACAGAATGATAAACTGATTAAGGGTATAATCACTATTTGAAGATTATTAAGGTCGCATTTTAATGCTTCGATTACAAGAATCGACTTAGTGGCCTTAGACTTTATTTTTAAGCGTAACAATTTTCTGCAAAAAGGCTTTATACCCTGAAATATCGAAATAAAAAATATTAACAAGTAAAAATTTTTGTTAAAATCTTTCTGATTTTTCTAGAACTTTAACTTAAAGGAATTTTTCTTACTTTCTTTTTAAAAATTATTCTGTTTTATTGTTTAAACTTTTTGTACACCACACAATTGGTTGAATTGCATTTTCGTTTATTTGAAAGTGCGTTATTAGACCTTAACACTGCTGCCACACCACTTGCTAAGTGCCGTGGCATGTCTTTCAAATGTCTGAGTTTGGTGGTTTAGTGGTTGATGTTGCTGGCATGTTCTTCAACACATTCCCCTTCAAATTAACTGCACTTTTTAAGCGATTAAAACAATTCAATTAAAACAAAAGAGTTTGATTTAGTTGTTAGTGTTTTAGAGTTTAATAGACATGTCTTAAATTTAATGGTTTTCAATAGTTTATTAAGTAAGTGCAGTAAGTGGTTGCGCTGGAAAATTAAAACTTTGTTTTAAAATCTATATTGTTGTTTAATGAATAATTAATTTAAAGTGGAAAAAATCAGAGAACGCGTTTTTTTTTGAAAAAGAATATTTAAAATGTATAAATATTTAGAAGAAATGCTGTATATCAAGGTATATTGCTTTAAATCTTATAAATTTACACCATTTTTCAAATTTTTTATTTAAAAACTTTAATATTTCAAAAAACCCCAAAACAAATTCTGGGCAATTAATAAGAATAAGTGTCACTCCAAAATTAGAATTTAACCAAAAATTTAATCCATTTAAGCAATTCCTATTAAAAACAAACCGAAAAAAACGCAACAACACAGGAAACGACAATTATTCAAACACGCATCAATGACACAGTTTTTGTTTGACTTGATTTTTTAACACCCAAAAAATGTCAGCACTCAAAGGAAGTGATAAAAAATCACACATTTTCTTTTCTAAAACCCTTTACATTTATCAAAATTTTTTTGTGTAAGATTTATGAATTCGACTTCATAAATTACAAAAATATTTTTTAACCAAAAATTAACTAAAAAAACTTTTTATTGTAAATAGAGGTGTTTTTTTTTGGGGGGGGGGGGGGGGGGGGGGGGGAAATAAGAAAAAACTTTCTTAAGACTCACCTTAAAAGCTTTTTTTATTTAAAGGCAATCAGGGCGTTTATTTTTTTGTAAGACAATGATTTATGAAAGTTATATAGTTCTTGTTTCGTTAACACCTAAAAATATTTATAAAATGTTGTTTCTTTGTCACATTAATGTCTACATAAATTTTAATCCACGCATTCGATAAATGTAAACGAGTGATTTAATAAATTAAACAAAATTTTTGTTAAACTTTTGTGGTAAATTTTTTTAAAAATAATTAGGGCTTTTTCCCAGGGAGTTTCATCCTGAAAACTCCGGGGAAATTTGTCAATTTTATTTCTCGTTTTCCCGGGAATTTTGTGCAGGAATTCCGGGACTTACAGCAATGCGCATCTCAAGTAAAATTGTGATTTGTTTTCTTACCAAAAATTGCGTCTTATTTTTACTATATATTTGATCATAGCGTTTCCCCTTAATCCTGACTAAAATCAAGATTTGTCAATCGATTTTTGTGATTTATAGCTTATTTTATTCGTTCCTACAGATCTGGAAAATGATAAAAATGTAAAATTTTTACTAGAAATATTTCTTAATATTAAAATAAAATTATTGCCACTAATTTCTGAATAACTCCTAAACACTAAAAAAACTAAAAAATCTTATATTCCTGATTTTGCTTTTATTTTGATTAATATCGTTTAAATCGACCTTAAGTTATGAAGAATTGCAGCAGAACTACCGCCTTTTTTCTGGCGGAGTATTAGCAGGGCCCATAAAAACCTAAAAAAAAGGCGGTTTGAATTTACCGGGTTGAAATTTCTATAGTCCATCTAGTTTTATTGAAAGGACATTTTTGCTGCAGACAATGTCGCCAAAAGGGCACCAAAATAGTCGAAAAAAGTGGTGGCATGGGAACACTTGTCCCCAGGTTTTCAGAGTAAAAACGTATGTATATTAATTTTTCAGTAGTAATAAAAACAATTTTTTAAGTATTAGTATATTTTTCTTAATTTGTAGAGGGGGATTCAAGGGAATTCTGGGAGATTATTTTTCCCTATTTTTCAAAAAAGCAAAAATTCCGGGAAAAAGAAATTTCTAGTGCGAATACGTTTTGCTTTAAAATTTTGTTTTTTTACCACGAAATTGCATTCAAAGTAAAAAATTTGTTAATGATCTTCTACATAAACAATTAATGCAGAACTATATTTTATAATAACAAAAATGTTCACAAAATTAGGGGGAACAACACATGCTGGACTCTAAAATTAAGGTAAAATTTTAAAATTTAGAATCAAATAAAAGAAACTAAATTAACTTCAATTTATAGCAAAAAATCTTTTTAAAAACATATTTTTTTTAAATTTATTGCTTAAAATTTAGAGTAAGAAGTACTTTAGTTTCTTCAAACTTCAAACATTTGGTACCTGCTGTACAAACCCCTAAATAAATAAAAAGACCTCACTTGGCTTCACATCTGGAAAAATGTTTAGTAAAAAAACAAAACACTTGAACAAGTAATAAATTTTAAGTGTTAAAGAAATTGATACTTAATGGAACGTTACTTCTCAAAATAATATTGGGTTCTTCTTATATGCATACATACATATATACATACTTACATATGTGTTGGTTACTCCTGTAACCTGTAAGGAGAATAAATAGAATTTCTTAATTGGCAGACTTTTCCAGTTTAAAAAAATTAATATTTATAAATTTACTTGTAGTCAGTTGTTAAAAATTCTTTAATTTTGGGAAAAATATGTTAAAAAAACAATAAAGTGTTTGATTTGTTACTTTTTCTTTTGCGTTGGTTTAAATTAAAAAAAAACTTTGAAGAGTTAAGAATTTAATGTTCGAATTGGTAATTCAGGTACAACTGCAACGTAATTGACAAAATATTTTTATTTTCAATACATTTCGGCTACAATCAAGATTTTAATATGTATAGAATTTTATCGAAAAAAGTTCGATTTTTCAAACATTTAAAAAACTGCATATTTTTTATATATATGGGGGATTTCATGTCAAGTGACCCAACTTTTTTTTTCGATTCAAAAGAAATTTGGACCAAAGTTAGTTCTTGTAGAGAGTAGCTTAGACACAAATTTTTAACACGATCGGTCAAGAACTCTCTGAGCTAGAGGGGTTCAAAATTTGACATTTTCGGCAAATAGGTGTTTTTTCTAATACACGAGTTTATTACCTTTTGCTTTTAACAAAATTCGTCCCAAATACTTTCGATAGCTTTTTTTCAATCTTCCAGAAAAAAATATTTTTAAAATTAAAAAAAAAATTTTTTATTTTTTTTTATAAAATAATTAGAAAAAAATTTTTTTTTCCAAATGTGCCCATTTTTTTTTTTTTTTTTTTTTTTGCTCAAAAGAAAGCTTAGGTCTTTCCTTTGAAGAGTTTGGAAGTCGCTTAGTGGGATGCGAGTGGGATATCTATAAAAAATAATGTTTTGTAACTCAAGGTAGAGGTTTTCATATATTCGCGTATATTCTATTTTGATTTTTTTGCTATTTATGTAAAATTATCTCTTAAGCAAAAAAAATAAATATTTTATGCTAAGAAACAAAATAATTTAACCTTTCCGACGGTATGCAAGTACCAAATAAAGTCTCATACACTCGACTCTGTATTACCAACATACGTCGTTTAAGAAACCTCACCTCGAGATGGACAATATACGAGTCGACTATGTAGAACATTACAAATCGCTGGGTTTTACCTTGGAATCAAGCCTCAACTTCGATATGCATATTAATCAGGTATGCTCTAAAATATGTATGACGTTAAGAAGGCTATACACAGTAGGGTATTACCTTCCACTTAAAATTAGAAAGAAACTTGCATTAGCCCTATGTCTCCCGGTGTTTTTGTACGGTATGGAATTTTATTCTGGAACTTCTCAGCTAAACTTAGCTAAGTTGAAACTGTGTTTTAACAGAGTAGTACGTTTCATTTTTGGTCTACGGCTTCATTATCATGTTTCGCAATACACTAGAAGCCTTTCTGGTTGCGATTTTGAAGATTACATTAATGTCAGAATTCTAATAGAATTTTACAAACTGATAAAATCAGGGGTTCCAGAGTACCTTACGGAGAAATTTTCATTTGGATGTTCATCTAGGACAAATGTGCTTTTAATTCCTCCATATTCATCCCTGATTATGGGAAGATCATTTGTAGTCCGTGTTGCACGAAAGTGGAACGCGATCATACCATATAAAGAAAGAAACTTTTCAAAGCCAGTCAATCGCTTTGTAAAGGTTATATTAGATAATTTGTAAGGTAGTTAAAGAGTACAGAAATTTGTTCTTGCTAACGTGCCAGCCACTGCCTTGTTTAGCTACTTATTTTGTAAATTTCAAGTTATTATTTTACATATCTTTGAGGGGGGGGTTAGACTAATTATGAAATATTAAAAAATAAAAACAAATAAAAAATATAAGTAAATAAAAATTGTATAACATTATTATCTGAATTGTTTAACAAATTGTTTAACTAAAATAAGATATTAGTATAAGTAATAAACTCTATTGCCAATGACATGCTACATGACAAATTCGGCCCAAAGGGCTTAGTGTCATTTAAAATAAATAAAATGAAATGAAATGAAATGATAGGCCTCTGGAATAAAATCACTTTTATATGGCAATGTCAGAACACGTTTTGTAAATATTTTCAATGAATACCGTCGGAAAGGTTAAATTATTTTGTTTCTTAGCATAAAATATTTTTTTTTAGCTTAAGAGATAATTTTACATAAATAGCAAAAAAATCAAAATAGAATATACGCGAATATATGAAAACCTCTACCTTGAGTTACAAAACATTATTTTTTATAGATATCCCACTCGCATCCCACTAAGCGACTTCCAAGCTCTTCAAAGGAAAGACCTAAGCTTTCTTTTGAGCAAAAAAAAAAAAAAATGGGCACATTTGGAAAAAAAAATTTTTTTTCTAATTATTTTATAAAAAAAAATAAAAAAAAATTTTTTTTAATTTCAAAAACATTTTTTTCTGGAAGATTGAAAAAAAAATCTATCGAAAGTATTTGGGACGAATTTTGTTAAAAGCTAAAGGTAATAAACTACATGTATTAGAAAAAACACCTTTTTTGCCGAAAACGTCAAATTTTGAACCCCTCTAGCTCAGAGAGTTCTTGACCGATCGTGTTAAAAAATTGTGTCTAAACTACTCTCTGCAAGAACTAACTTTGGTCCAAATTTCTTTCCAATCGAAAGACATCGGTTTTAAAAGTTGGGTCACTTGACATGAAATCCCCCATATATGTAAAACTTTGTAATGTTCGAATGAATGATAAAAAAGGATTAACAGATATGTTATTTCAAACTAAAAATTTACCGAATATATTATGAGAAAGTGAGGAGAGTGCAAACTTAAATTTAGTTGATTTTAAGGCTCTCATGTGTTTTAAGAATTACAATGTAAATTAAATTTTATTACCTCTGGAACAAACTAAGAAATATATATTGATTTAATTTAAAAAAAGTCTTTTTTTTTAAATTTTTACATACATATGTATATCAACAAGAAAAAACATTTTTAGACTTTGATCGACTTCTATTATTCAATTAAAAAAAGTACTCTTAAATTTTACAAAATGCTGTTATTATTATTTAGGTTCGAGTTAAATCCCTATTCAATTTTAATTTTTTGCAAATGAAACCTAACAAAACCAAAACTTTTTTTGCCTTTCTATGCTAACGCCATCTAGTGTTTGTAGCGCTTTAACCATTTATCAGATTGGTTATACAAAATTTTAAAACTTCAGTTGCGAACTTCGAAAATTGTTTCAATTGGCCTTTTTTAATAAATTTTCGTATGGAGGAACCCTAAAATAAATAGAAATCAAATTGGATCAGTTTTCAAAACAAAATATTTATGTTTTGCGCATAAATACCCATATTAATATTCAAATTGATATACTGAAAGTTACACCTCACATTATTTACCCGGCTGTGAAGTATAGTAAATTAAAATTATTTGCAAAAAAACTTACGAAATGTAAAATAATATTTTTTATTAAATTATTAAATAATAAAAAGATTAAATTTAGTTTAATAAAACACTTTATCTACTAGAGAGAGAGAAAAAAAATAAACTGGTGTGAGGCAAAAGCGTTGGAAAAATTTTAAACATAAATTTTAATCAAATTTAATTTGGTGTTTTTAGGTCAGTCATAAACAAAAACTTGTGATGAGGGTTGCTGTTTACTTTCATGGGAAAGTTTTTTATTCAAAATATTTAAAGAAGGGGTAATAATTTCGTTAGATAGTTTTTCAAAAGAAATTAAATATAAAGAAAAGGGTTTGCGATTACATAAAAAATTATTTAATTTGTAAAAAGCACTAATTTTACAATGAGAGTAGAAAAAGTGTATCTTTAAGATCTGTCGCGCATTCAGATTTTTTTTGATGTGTCTAAATCTTTTTATAAGCTTAATGCAGTCTCTAATTAAGATATTAATTAAAATCTTAATTAAAGCAATTATAAAACATATACAAACAACACTTTAAAATAAATTAATTAACATCTGTTTGATTTAGTGTTCTTAGCTTTAGACCAGGAATAAGTAAAAAAGTAAAAGTCAATCAAGCCCGATCATATTATGCACGAGGTCACATTTGTTTTTGAAAAATAACGTATGTAGCCGGTCAGAGTGATTTTCAAGAGTGAGGTTTATATGAAACCAATGGTAAAATTTGGACTTCCTATCGACAAGTTTTGAACTCGTGCCTATGCCAACCTGCATTGAGTATTTATGTGGTTCACATGATTTCCTGATAAAGGCCTACTATTGAAAGAAGTGCCAATAATAAACCGATCTTCACAAAATTTGGTGGACCCATTTTAAATCAAAACAGGTTTGGGATGTTTTAATAAATCTTGATAACAGGATTTTCGGCAGTAGGACAATAGTAAACTATGGACCGACCAGAATAGCAATTAGTAACATAAAAGTTGAATGCATACGAAATTTTGTAAATATAAAGTAATATTAAATGAATTTATAGCCCGAATTGCTTATTCTGAGACAGCCAATACAACGCAGTGTTGGGAAACGACTGGAATAAAAAGTTTCTAGACAGCCAAGCTAAAAAAAAAATTTCAAAATTGTATAAATTGGCCTTTATCTTAAGAAATTGGAAAATATATTTTAATAATCTTTTAACCATAATGTCGACAATAAGAATGAAAAAAAAAATCCTTTACTGTCTAGAGAAATTTACTAAAACTTTTTTTGTTTTTTTTTTTACACTTAACAGATGTTTTGCAAGAAAAGTCAAATAAAAACTAAAAACATAATTGCATTTTTTTTTTAATAAAACAAATGGAGGTCTGCACAAATTCGTTTTTGTATATGTAAAAGCATGCGAAAGAAAAACACTTATTTAAAATGTTAAAAATGTATATTCAAGAATTATACTTGCCGATAAATTTTATTTTGAGCTTAGCAAACAGTTTAAGAACAGGCCCCTTTTTGGCAGACACTTTATATATCCTTCACATAAGTGATAAGAGTATATATAGGTTTGTCATTCCGTTTGTAATTTCTTTAACATCCACCTGTAACCCCACAAAGTATTTATTTTGTAGGTCTTTAAAGAAGGGAATTCGATTTAGTGATGCCCGTCTGTCCGTGTTTTGATTGAAATTTACTTTTTGAAGCCACCCCATGTCGCATAGACCCGTAAGTGGAATTAAACTATCAGAAATATCTGCGAAAAAATCGCAATTAAAATCTTGCAAGTGGCCAAAAACTAAGACTACCTCTGTTTATTTTATACAAGTTTTTCCAAGAAAACCTCTACAACTTCCCGCAGTTGCCCTCACACGGGTACAATGTAAGCCTGACTCCGATTAATGTTTTCTCAAAAACATTTTTGTGAAAGCTTATATCCGTCCCTTTATAGTGTTGCCATATAATGTTAATTTTTTTTTATTTTTTTTTTTTTAAATCGCACCCACAGATTCCAGGGTGCTTCTACGAGGGTTAAGTGTAAGGCCGACGCTTATAAATTTTTCCTTACAAACATTTTTGGGAAACAAACTTACTCCCTATCTTCTAATAGAATTGCCATTCAAATTTGAAAAAATTAGGGTTAAAGCCCCTAAAACTTCCCCGGAGTCACCTTTAGAAAAACAAAATGTATTACAGACTCCCATTAGTTTTCCCTCCTCAACATATTCTTAGAACATACTTACCACCTATCTCCAACTCCTATGGGGTTTGCCACACAAAACTTAAAAAAAGCAGGATAAAAACCCGTACAACTTCTTTGTAGTCACCCTAATAGGGTTAAAATATGACACCGACCCTATTTAAAAATTAGCAATATTTCATAAAAAAATAGTTAAAAATAAAAATGCCAATATAGAGAGTGTATAATATTCGGAACTGCCGAATATAGTGCTCTTACTTGTTTTACCTTTAAATTGGCACTTGCTCCAGCTGATTAGGGTGTTCTTGGAGTATAAGAAGCACAAAAGTGCTTGGAAATCCATTCTAAGTTTGACCAATGACCACATGGGTTGTTATAAATGGCCAACTAATTAAAAAATTAAGAAAGTAATATTCATGGTGTGTTATCCTGCCCCATTGTTATGTTATCGTGTTATATCTTTGACATAGTAAAAAGGGAGATAAATAACAGTTTTTCATTTCATATTTAATTTCCACAATGTATATATTTACATATATATTTTCTGAATGCTTATAGATAGGGAAGTTGATAAGACATGTCTGTCTTTCCATCTGTTTGTCTGTCGAAAAAAAGTTTCAGGAGCAAAGGCAAGTCTGGGGGACCTTGTTTTTATGTCAAACAATCAAAAATACTCCTGAGCAGATTGACTTGAAATCAAAAAGATCGGTTGACTACGGACCAAGATATAAAAAAAAATACTCCACTATTACCGCACAGCTCTGCACGGATACTTTGAAGTGGGCGAGGGAAATTGGAGATGAGGGGAGCAGTGACCCCTAATACAAAAGAGTTACTTTTATAAAATTTTTGATACGCTATATTTCGGAAGCTGTAACAGCTTTAAAATTCAAACCTGCTACAAAGTTATTATACTTTTGGAAAAAAAAAACTATTGCGATAGGGGGAAGGGAAGTGGTAGCCCTTATACAAAAGGACCACTTTTTTTTGGAAATTTTTGATTATAATGATGACTGATAGCTATTGGCTTCAAACTTGTTACAAAGAGAGTAATTTCAGTTAATTGTCTATACTTTAAAAAAAAATAAGTGGATGATAGTTTCCCTACAAACGGACCAAGGAAGATATCGTTTTCATAATACAGACAATACTTAACCTAGGACATGCAGATTTTGCTTATAAAGGCTAAGGACATGTTTTCTTCGAATTCCTAGGACTCGGCGAACGGAGGCTTTGAAAACATTAGTACCATATTTATTATGTCATCGCCTTAGGTCTTGGGCTAAATAAAAGCCCAGAATTAAAAGTGGATATATGGTTGCTTTTCATATTTATCTCATAGGAATGCAATACACCAGGAATCGACAAGATATGATTTTTAAGCTTTGCCTCATTTCTTTAAAGCGCTAGAAAACTTCCTGATAATGAATTTAATCTGCAGATCTGTGCACAAAGTTATTTACTGCAGACCTCTGCCAGTAGAGAACCCATTTAAAGATACTCAATTCCCTTTGACAAACAATAAGTTTGTCCTTATGTCTGCTTTGAATAAATTATAAATAAAATATGTTTGCAAGTCATTTTGATCTTTTTAAAAATGGGGGAGGGGAGAAAAATTTTTTAATTGAAAAAAAAACCAAGACAGTACTATTTTAAAATAAGGATAAAGGAGGGTTTCTCTTAACTCATTTTTATATATTTAATATTATTTTTTCTTAAGCAGGAATAAATTTTTGCCAAAAAAAAAACTGTCTGTCGATTTGTGCAAGCGTTTGCAACAGTTAAATATTTTGTATCTTTTAGTCTTTCCTTGTTTTCCATTTTGTTCCACTTGCGTAACATTAAAAACAAATAAAATGTCAAAATAAGCAAAAGTATTTGTTTTTTAATTTTGACTGCACATCTTTATGTGATGATATTTGTTGCTACTGTTTAAATGTATGTCTGTCTGTATGTTTGCCTTCATGTCTCTAAGTCACTTTTATTTCGTACGAATCTGCCTTAATTTCTGTTTCAGTTCTTTCTTGATACTTATAAGTACATATGTACTTACACATGTATGTATGTATATAAGTACATATAGATTTTGTATGTTGGATGTCAAAAAGTTCAACATTTGCTTTTTGATGCAGGAATTCAGTAATTGTGCGCTGTGCTCCGTGATAACATCACAAAAAAAGATCACCAACATTGTCCTCCTCCATAAGCATAATCAGAACCAACCTTCAGCAACCGTAAAAAGCATTTA
The DNA here is from genome assembly GCA_963583895.1 of Melanophora roralis. NCBI lineage: Eukaryota > Metazoa > Arthropoda > Insecta > Diptera > Rhinophoridae > Melanophora > Melanophora roralis. Next base: position 22,307,734 of record OY757187.1, on the reverse strand, counting down.
AATATTTTGTGCCTCTTTATTTTATTTAAATAAGATTTGTTTCAATCTGTGTTAAGTATTAAAGTAACGTAAGAATTGCTTTTAAATTTAAATAAATTAATGAAAAATAAAAAAAATTTTTTTACATGTGTAACAAAATTTATGAGATTTTTATTGTCCAAAATTTTGAAGAGAAATTTTTTTAACGTTTACCAAAGCAAAAAAATAAAAAAAAACAACAAAATGACAACTGTGCTTTAAAAAGGATTAAGTAAAAAATTATTAACCAAAATAAAAGCTGTTCTTCTGTGTTAGTTTCAATGAAAGCGGATGATGATGGAGTTTTTGGTAAAATTAAAGTTTTAAATAAATGGTGAGAAAAACGAAGGTAATTTTGGAAGTTTTGTATTTATGTATTAATCGTTCCTTTCTGAATTACAATTTACATTCCATTTTACATTTAAAACTCAAAAAAATAAATACAAGATAACTGCAGTCTCATAACTGTTAAAAAGAATAGAGTCGGTAATGCAGTTCGTAACCGATTCTTTGAAAATACTTAATTCTATTCTCGGCTACATTTTTAAAACTTTTCTGCTGAAAAGCTTTTACCTTATTGGAAGCCACATTAAGTGATGAAAAATCTTTTCTGATCTTCACTCATGATTTTGTATCTCCTAAAGTCATCCTGCACAATCTAATTAGCTTTGCAGATAAGCTTAACTCAGAAATGGCCCCAAACATTTTTGCACTACTTGGAATATCAAAAGCAGGCTAGTATTTGACGAATAAGCTATAACTGTCGATCTGTTTCTCGTAAATTTTCTCTGAGATTTGGCGGAGGGTTAATATCTGGTCAGTGGTGGATTTACGGAGTCAAATCAATTATGTGATCGACTTTAGTTTTCAAATTTAAATAAAGTTTACGTGGCAGTATCTTTTAAGAGAACAATATTCATGTGGTTGTCCTAGATAATTCCAACTCCCGTTTCTGAAGACAGGGCACAAAACACCAACGTTTCAATCATCGGCTAATTGACCAGATAGGTTGAAGCTTCTCCTTACCAAATCATCGTCTCTGTTATTAAACAGCTTCACCGGTAAGCCATCAGCCCCGGCCGCTCTATTATTTTTTATTCGGGAGTAGATGTTTTCCCTTCTTCTTGGCTAGGACGTTAGCACTCTACGCTGCCAAGGAAAATAAAAGCAGGTTATCTCCATAGGCGCTTTCGTTAAATACAAACAATTTGAAAAGGTGTTTCTACCAGATTTTTAGAACGCCATCCTTATCTGTCACTAGGTCACCTTGTTAGTTCTTACAGGAGGAAATACCCATACCATAGCCCTCAGACTTGTGTTTTGTTAGACAACTTTCTGGCATCGTTTCGATTTGTAAACATCTTGATTTCCCCATACTTGCGACTTGCCATTTTTCTTATCTTCCTTCCTTTTGCCTAAAAAACTTTCTCGAATACTTCGTGTGGTTACTGTCTGCAGGGTTTTCTGACTTGCTGCAATTTCCTCTGCAGTTGCTTTGCTATACTAATCGTCGGTTATGCGGGCAGTTTTCGGTAACAAAGCACGTTTTTTGCAGCATTTTCCATTGAGTTGGCGATATGTTGGCAATGGCTACATTAAGGTTCATTTATATGTGACTTAATCATACCACAGTAAACAGCTGTTCGAACCAAACTTATGGGCAACACTGTATTTAATTATAGGTGACTTACCATTACGCCATAACCATAACCTTAGAAACCAATTGAGTTTTGGTTTTTATGGCAACGGTTATGGTTATGGCGTTATGGTAAGTTACATATAATTGAACCTTTAGCGTTAGCCTTTTGTTAAGCTCGCAGCTTCGCGAGATTTTTCTCTTTTCTGCAGTGGCTTGTGCGTTGCTTGTTTCGCTGAATCGCATTCATACTTTGCTAAGACAAGGTAATGTTTCGAGCTTATGTCCCACATATCGACCCCAAATCTAACACGCTTTAGGCCCAAGTCGCCCTTTAAAAATCGCGATGATGGAACCTGGTGCTTCTAATTGTAATATTTTTATCTGCGGCTTAAGAGATCCGTCTCATGCCGTTGTCGGTTGTGTATTCGTAAAGGCTGAACTTTCTATTTATTCTTTAATATGACGTAAGATGATTTTAATGTCATGGCTAAGGCAGCGATCATATATATGTCGTAGTCTATCATAAAGAGCATCAATAATGCCGGCGCCCTTTTATTCTCGGAGGGGGACATAAGACAGGCTGACAAAAAATTTTGCCTTGAGGCGGATTGTAGCAATTTTCTTACGTACTAGAGAAAATTGGGAGACTAAGTTTCGCATTGTCATGCTAACAAAAAGTTTACACCCGAGTGCAAATCTGGTTGGATGAGAACTGTGGTATTTGCCACATTTATTTGCTCTGGTAACACCATGAAAATTTCATTACGCCTTTTGAATTGCAGTAATTTTTGATTTTTACTTGTGCAGTATTTTAACCAGATGGTTTAATTATTCTGCTCTAAAGAACATCCGGACGTTCCAAGAGCATATCCGTAAATACCTGGTTCTCTGATCGTTTAAGGAGGTCATCGACATTAAGGGACCGTTTTTTAATTCTTTTCTTCACACATGGTAATAGCTGTTTCCGTGACAGGGTTACCACTACACTGCCCTGTTTAATTTTTAAAGTTTATAAAGGGCTTACCCACATGCTAAAGACAGGTATGCCGGTGTATGTCCACTTGGGCTTCGCCATATTAAAGCCGATCAGATTGGTATTCAATGTTATTAGGTCTTAAAAATAGACACAATTTCGTGTTATACATTAAGGGATGCTTTCAAACTGACTCCATCTCAAAATTATATATTTTGTAATGTCGCCAATGACAAAGAACAAACGTGTAAAAAATGTGGCTTTTGGAGAAGAAAATCAATATTACTTGGAGAATGTTCCTTAGTCCTGAGTCTTATATATTTGACTTCTGTTTTTCACAAATATTTGAAGCTTTAAATTCAATTTTCAAAAAGATTAGTCATCTTCTTAGCAAAACTGAAAATAATTATTGCCGTAAACGATCAAGTGGTTAAAAAGTTGGGTGTATTTTTATTTCAAAGTGAAGGTTAAAACACTTGTAAAATCAAATAATGATTAAATTCCGTTTCACACCTTCTTAAGAACTTGATCCTGAAAATTTCATTTATGGCTTATTAAAATTTAATTATAATATACTTTTCTTAAATTAGTAGGGTGTAATAGGGTAATGAGGTGTAGGGTATAATATGGTCAGTTTGGCCGACTATAGCATTCTTACTTGTTTTATTACATACTTTTCTACTCAAGAAGTTAAGAAAAAAAAACTAAATGTAACACAATTTTTTTTCTAAAATTCCACATAATTTGTCTACGCCAATTTTGTATGGCTCATAAAAAAGCCATCAACTTTGACTGACTATTTGAGTTTGTCATTTGTCTGTACGTCCGTCTGGCAAAATAATCCTTTACACTCAAAGAGGGACTGACAACATAAAACTGAAACCAAAAGCCAAAAAAACATGGTAAAAATAGCTAAAAAGCTAAAAACATGCACTAAATTGTGAAGGATAGATATGAAAATTGCAACATAGCATAAACAAATTAAAATAACAGACACTCCCTAGATTTTTTCTGAGAAATAAAAGTAGACCCTTTCTTTGAGAGAGTGAAAAAAATTTAAAAGATAAAACTAAATAGTAGTCAGTCTGGTGTCTGGAAAAGTAAGTGCAACAAAAATAAAATGTCAACAGAAGTTATATGTTTGTGCATATTTTACAGGCCTACACACATACATACATATGTACATAAGAACGTTGTATGTATATAAGTATGTATGCAGCATAAAAACATCTAACCATAACTGCAAAAATACATATATTATTTACAACAAGCAGCGTTGCCAGAATGATGATTTTATTATATTGTTGATGATTTTTTTTTTCTCAAATTATGAATTTTTATATTTAGAAATTATGACTTTTTATATTAAACTATTTAAAAGTACGTGGGAATGCATAATTTGTTTAAACATTTTACCAAGAGTAAATTAAAAAAAAACAAGTAAGAGCGCTATATTCGGCTGTGCCGAATCTTATATACCCTTCACATTGGTCTTAACATATATCCAGCCGAGTAATTTTGTACTGCAGATAATATAATAAAAAACCTTGTGCAAGTTTTAAAGTCCATAGAAAAATATACAAAATTTTAACGTTCGTATGAATAATAGAAACATATGAAGAAGGTTTGAGGTCGAGAGTTTTAAAAGTTTTCGGCATTATTATTATTATTATTATTTAAAGGTTAATAAATGTTATGGGATGTTCTAGTCCCCCTGCTTTTCTCCAACTTTTTCTCCAAAATGTATGAATTATTTGATTATTACTTTTGTAGAATATTCGAAGTCAATAGCTGTAATAGTTTTCCAGATGTAGCGTACAGAAAATTTTATAAAAATTGTGATTTTGTATGGGAGCTACCCCTTCTTCACCCCCCCTACCCAAAAATTTTTTTCTTTAAAGCGTAGGCCTTGTTGTCCAATTACTTTTTGTGGAACATTTGATGTGGATGGCTGCTATAGTTTCCGAGATATAGCGTATCGAAAATTTCATACAAATCGTTAATTTGTAGGGGAGCTACCCCTTTTTCTGCCCCCACTCAAAAAACTTTTTCTTAAGAGCGAAGCCCTTGATGTCCAATTATTTTTTGTAGAACATTTAATTTCGATATCTGTTATAGTTTCCGAGATATAGCGTATCGAAAATTTCATACAAATCGTTAATTTGTATGGGAGCTACCCTTTCTTCACCCCCCACTCAAAAAGTTTTTTCTTAAGAGCGTAGCCCTTGATGTCCAATTACTTTTTGTAGAACATTTAATTTCGAAATCTGTTATAGTTTCCGAGATATAGCGTATCGAAAATTTAATACAAATCGTTAATTTGTATGGGAGCTACCCTTTCTTCACCCCCCACTCAAAAAGTTTTTTCTTAAGAGCGTAGCCCTTGATGTCCAATTACTTTTTGTAGAACATTTAATTTCGAAATCTGTTATAGTTTCCGAGATATAGCATATCGAAAATTTCATACAAATCGTTAACTTGTATGGGAGCTACCCTTTCTTCACCCCCCACTCAAAAAGTTTTTTCTTAAGAGCGTAGCCCTTGATGTCCAATTACTTTTTGTAGAACATTTAATTTCGAAATCTGTTATAGTTTCCGAGATATAGCGCATCGAAAATTTCATACAAATCGTTAATTTGTATGGGAGCTACCCTTTCTTCACCCCCCACGCAAAAACTTTTTTCTTAAGAGCGTAGCCCTTGATGTCTAATTACTTTTTGTAGAACATTTAATTTCGAAATCTGTTATAGTTTCCGAGATATAGCGTATCGAAAATTTCATACAAATCGTTAATTTGTATGGGAGCTACCCTTTCTTCACCCCCCACTCAAAAAGTTTTTTCTTAAGAGCGTAGCCCTTGATGTCCAATTACTTTTTGTAGAACATTTAATTTCGAAATCTGTTAGTTTCCGAGATATAGCGTATCGAATATTTCATACAAATAGTTAATTTGTATGGGAGCTACCCCTTGTTTTGCCCCCACTCAAAAAATTTTTTCTTTAAAGCGTAGCCCTTGATGTCCAATTACTTTTTGTGGAACATTTCATTTCAATATCTGTTATAGTTTCCAAGATATAGCGTATCGAATATTTCATACAAATCGTTAATTTGTATGGGAGCTACCCCTTGTTTTGCCCCCACTCAAAAATTTTTTTCTTTAAAACGTAGGCTTTAGCGTAAAATTACTTTTTGTAGAACATTTGAAGTCGATAGCTGTTATAGTTTACGAGATATAGCGCATAAAATATTTCACCAAATTTGTGCAATTGTAGGGAAAATACCCCTTCCCCTGGTCCTATCTGAAAAACCTTTTTCCATTATTTAGGTCTAATCTATGAATGTTTGCTAAAAAAAAATCTAATCTAATCTAACTGTAAGCAAAAAAAATTATTTCGTTTTATATCGAGTAATTTAAGCAAATATGTATTAAAACGATTTAGTTTAAAAGATTATTCTCTTAAAGAACTTTCATGACTTGGTCCTTTTAAGTTTATAGATAGGAAAGATCCTTCTTTGCTAGGTTTATTTGAAAAAAATATTCAAAATTTTGATGACAAGTTAAGAAAACTTCGTAATCTTCGTTTTTCAACTGTAAGGATCATCCGGCAGCTCTAGATAATCTCAGTTATGAAGAATTTTAATAAAAATTTCAGAATTTATTTCCGCTGTGCGTCAAAGAAAAATTTGTTTTAATGCATATAAACTTAATTATTATTTAATATTTTGTCTATAAAAAAAATTTTTAAATAAAATTTTGTGATGATTTGTTTACCTAATATATGATTTTCTTTTTAAAGCTTCTGGCAACGCTGACAACAAGTAAGCAAATTATAGTCGGTCAAGTCCAACCACATTATACCCTACACCACATTTGTATGGGAGCCTTATTAAAAAATAGACCGATAATATTCGATTTTAGTATAATAGTTGGTGTCATAAAGATAAACATGTGTGTAAAATTTTGAGAAGGTGTAGTAATATTTTAGCACTTTATGGTTTCCCGGCAAAGCGAAAAATTTTTGTAGCCCAAACTGCTTATTTCGGGTGACATTGGCATGGAGGCTATATAACAAATAAACCAATTATTACCAAAAACAATAGGCCTTATTCCAGGGCCAAAAAAACTTTTCTCTGCCAAATTTCACTAAAATAGATTTTTTCAAAATTGCGACCTGTAGCGTGTTCGCAAAAATAAATTGTCACCCAGCCAGCGGACAAACGGAAGGACGGACATGATTAAATCGGTATTCTTGAAGGTGGATCTCAGACCATTACTTTTGGGCGTTACAAACATCTGCAAAGACTCATAATACCCCTACCATATATGTGGTGTGCGTTTAAAAAACTTTTTTTATTGCTGTAAATAATAACAAAATAAAATAAACAAGTAAAAGGACAAAAAAAAAACAAATCAAAATGCATTTTGGAATTTTTCTTATCGCGGGCTTTTTTATTTTCTTTTCGTAATATTTTTTGTTGACAAATCTGACTGCTTCCCACCAAGATTCTTTTCAAATCATGTAAGAAATCATTCAAAAAAATTATAAAGATATAAATTTTTTGTTTGCCATTCCCAAACGACAACAACAACAAGAAAATCCTATGCAAACAACACAATTTGACACCATCGTTGTCCTAATCGGTGGTGCAATAACGAAGATTCTTCTTATCAAAATGTTTACACAACTTTTCAATCCTTTTTTTTTTAATTATATTTTGTAAATGTGTGTTTTTTTCAGTTAATGTATTTGGTAAAATAATTAAAAATTAGTAAAAAAAAATTAATAATTGACCTTTATGCAAGTATTTTTTAAAATCTTAAATTATATTGCAGACAACTGTGGCACCATGAACAACAGCATGACCAGCTCTACAGGTCCTTACAACATGGATGATATTTTAATTGTAACAGCAAAACATAGTGAACGCGCTATATTAAGAGCAAATTTTCTCAAAAATCATTTTGATAAAATTACAAAGCAACGTGGACGCAAGCCTTTCAAGTAAGTAGGACGTTTAAAAATTGATTAAAAACTAAGCTTGTGTCCGCACCAAGTTCTTTTTATGTTACAAAATCACTCAATCCCCAACAACATTTGTTTATTGTTAATAAAGTTTTCCTAATGAAAAAAGATTTTTGAAAGAAGTTATAAATTAAAAAAACATATTTTAAATACAAAAAACTTTTTTAATTTCTTTAGCTTTTTGCATATCAAAATCGAAGACGGGCCATTTAGTGATGAAATCGCCTATAAATATCAAAACACTGCCTTACAGATAATTATCTTATGTCCGGCTCTTTTGGCCCTATCACATTCACTATTGATGTCCCAACTTTTGAGTATAATCAGGGTTGAAAAAGTTTTGGGCATTTTGCTTGATGTTACCGAGGAAAAGGTTAAAGAAATTCATAAAACAGGTAAACTATATTATATAAAAAAAAATTTATTTGAAAAAATAAATTCCTTGAAGATTTGTACACGTATTCGTTACTAATATTTAAACATTGCCTTCTTCTAGCTCTTCCTAATTACTTAAGATGGCGCCGTTGTGTCATACGCGACAATGATCAGGCTCAGATCAGTAATATTTTGGGTATAGCCACGGATATTTTGGGTCGTGCTTTGTGTCAACGTCCTGTATGTCATGATTCTGGTTCGAGTATAACTCGCAGTTTCTCTTCATGTTCAGACGGTTTCACAATATTACCGAAGAAAGTTAAAATTGGTCAAAATAAGGTTGTGGCTATGCTGAATGATCCTTTGGAGAAAGATGATGCCTTAAAGATTGTTGTTGAAAAGTCTGGGGAATTGTTGGAGATAAGAAATTTCAAGTGCCGTAATCCGTATACAATTCAGTTTGCTATACCAGGTAAGAAAAGTTTGAAAACTAAAATATAAAGGGAAATGATTTTTTAGTGACTGCAACTGCCGTTGCCAAATAACGGGTTACATTATTTGAAGTCGCCTCTTTTATTTTTGTTGTTAGTTCAAGTTAATGAAAAAACATGCATCGTTTCAAGGGTGGTTTTAGATATAAATGAGTTCCTATTGTTCTATCAATTAGCATAGGACCTCACCTATAACGCTATTAATTATTTAGAGGCCAACGATTTATTAAGCGTTTGCCAAAAGGGCTTTCGTAGAAGACGTTCTCCGGGGGACCTACTGGCCCTTTTAATAGAAAAATGGGAAACTTTTCATCATTTTGGCGAAAGTAAAGTGGTGTCCCGAGATATTTCTAAGGCATTTGATAGAGTCTGGCGTTGTGCTCTTCTATCTAAACTCACTGTTTTTGGCGTCCATGATAAATTTTCTCGATTTTATTGAGTTTTCTCAGAGATCCTCTTACTAATATTGTTAAAAATTGTATCTTTTCCAAAGAATTCAAGATTAATTCAGGTCCACCGCAAGGCTCCGTTCACTCTTCTACTTTATTTCCTATCTTTTTAGTGACCTTCTATAATTGACTTCGAATCCGAATCTATTCCTTTGCAGACGTCAGCAGCATATTCCATTTATACTTATTCGACTACAGGCCTATTAGAGCTATGAGGCAGAGTATGAGTGACACAGTTAACTGTAATTTAATGCTAATCTCCGATTGGGGCCGTGCGAATGGCGTCGATTTTAATACCAGTAAGGCTCAATTTTGTCAGTATGATGTCCGTTGGACGGAGCACGTTTTTTTTGCGTCGAAAGAAGCATCCCAGTATCATGATTTTTTGAAACAGTGTAGGAATTATTTTACACCATCTGATCTTTTCACCAATTACAACCACCTACATATATCCCGCCAAAAATTTAATATAACTCTTATGTAAGGGCAGGTGCTTCAAAATCTATTTTGAAGCCACCTAACTGCGTACAGGAACGGGTGAAGGTACTCATCAGTGACGTTAGAGTATGTAACCGCCTCGACTCACTTGAACGTCGCCGCAATGTGGAATGTGTTTCAATATTTTATCGATACTTCATTGAAATGTGCTTTGAGGAAGTCAGGAAACTGGTTGCCGAAACCCTGGGCTTTGTTTAAGATACGCGTTTTTTAAGAATACCTTACTCATTTGTGATTGATCGACCAGTGAATCGCACTATGCATTACAGAAAAAATTAGATCTTTAGAAGTATTTCCTGTCAGAGTAAATATTGAAATTTTAACTCAAATGTCCATAAACACCACTCCCTCTGTGCTCCATCCTATAACCTAATTTCTTCATACAAACACAATATAATACATGTATTGTAGCCATCTCCTGAATGTTGCTTATTAAAAAAAATCCGGTACCAATATCAGCGTTTTTCCTTGTAATCTCTTACAATATCAGATCGTATTTTAATCGTACTCGAATACAAGGCCTTTCCCACTTTCCTTGGAAACTTTAACCATGCTGTTTCTGTCCTTGTCTAAACCGAATACCCGGTCTCCCGAATCTCACTTATACTCATACTTAATTATTTTTGTCCTTATTGCTACTCCTTATTTATTATCCCTACCCTTACTCAACGAAAGCAAACCTTTGAGTAAAAATGGACAGACAGAACCATACCTGAGCCAAGTATAAAAATGCAGCACCGCTAATGGTTGGTTATCAAAGCTTCAGAAAAGATAGCTTTGGCTTGAAGTAATTTAATAGCGGGTATGTTTGCTTTGTCAGTAAAAGCCTCAATGACCCTCACACATTACCATTCGTGTTCCTCTGAGACCCTCTTCTTAAACCCGCTAAATTTTCTTGCACTGCTTATTAACTTTACAGCTATTACTTACACCACATAAAATTGTAAAAACTTCAGGGGGATAAGGGAGAATGTACAAAATAACCAAAAATTTTAAAAATCACTTTATTTATAATTTAGCAAGAGTTACTACCTTTAGCAAAGACACGAGTTAAAGGCAGCTTATAATTATGACCCTTAAAAAATCATTTCGAAATTAGCAAACATATTTTTTTAATTTTAGGTCGATGTTTTTTATTTCGTTTACCTCTCTTTTTAACCATTTCAGAATCCTGCATGGAAATCTCTACCATGGTCGAGATTCGTTTAGAAAAGAATCACAAATCTCTGGGTGCCCGGCCCATCAAATGCGAATCCCGTCTACGTGAATTGGAACAGTTGCTACGTTCCGAAGACTCCCCGATTGAGTTCATGTGTCATGCATTGGGCATCGGGCCAATAGAAAAAGAAGATTTGGACATACATTTGTTGCAGTGCTTCCAAAAGAATATGCCACCCAATTTCCACTTGCTCAATGGTCCATATGAACAAAAACAAAATCAATTCCTTACTCTTAGGGAATCTAGCCCCGAAGAGTATCCCACACTATTGCATTTTGCCGCCAGATGGGGCTTAAATCGTTTGTGCATGCAGCTGATGGAATGTCCGGGTGGCGATACAGCCTGTGGCATACGTAATTGTGCTGGCAAAACTCCGGCTGAATTGGCCGATATGGAGGGTCATCACAAGTTGTCACGGAATATAATGAGTTTTTCGGAATTTCATGAACTTACCACCATGTATCACTACTTCAAGGGCATAAGTGGTGAATCGAAAAATAATCACAATACAAGTGGCAGTGGCAAGTCCACAGCCAACAAAGTTGTTATTGAGGCAAAAAAATCAAATCCCACCTCTCCAAAGCTTAAGCAGCCAAAATCGCCAACACCTTCTACAACTCGTCAGATAAATGAAAGTCAACAGCAGCAACAGGCAGAGTACATGGAAATGTCTAGTGGTTCGGATCGTGAGAATACGCCTGAAAACAAATGTAAACAAGAAACAATGGCCGTTTCGAATTTAAATTATATAAGTGTTGAGACTGAAGACGAGAATTTACAGGGATCTTCAGCAGATGTCTATAAGAATTTCGATAGCAATAAGGTCATAACCACTGGCGAGATAACCAGCAATGAATTAAGAATTAGCGAGCCACCATACTATGCTTCCAAAGAACAAAATAAGGCCAGCAAAAAAA